>CM043017.1:83313268-83537475 GCA_023690525.1 Holotrichia oblita | reverse complement strand
TAATACTTCATTATTCTATACAGTCGATCTACAACAACGTCTCATTCCAGGCAAGTATGTTGTATGAAGTGAGACGTTACAATTCGTTGAGATTTAAGTTGTTTTAAGTTTAGTATTTTTATCACAATGATAATGTCGGCATCGCACAAAACCACAGAAGAAACGTTCAAAAGAATCCTCAATATGTTATTATAGAAACTAACAATACCAATATTCATCTGAACATCATAACGACCAACACATAAACATACATATTTAAAAAGACGGGTTACAGATGCAATAAATATTGGATTCGTTATCAGAGAATTTTCAAAAAAAGTATCGTCATCGATACAGTGTTAACAGCAATGTTTTCGTTAGTACTTGTAGTATGCCGTCGGACTTAAATTTGAATTCTCATACAAGATTTTTTTTTTATTTTGAATGCCTATATAGCTGCTCTATAGCCTACGACCTCTATGCCTAGCCTCTATGCCCTAGCCTCTAAAGTTCAGTGGCCGCCCAGATATCCAGATTTGACACCGCTGGATTTTTTCATTTGCTGCCATTGCGCTCTACAGTGTTATGGACGAATTCAATCATCGAATGGCTTGTATGGCAAATGAAGGAGGTTTCGTGGAGTGATTATTTTTTTATCATATTCTTGCTTTGTTTACTTTCATTTTAAGCGTTAGTCTGCAATGTATTATTATTTATTATTTTTCGTATACGGTTGTTTTTTATATTATCACACATTTTTTTTAAATTTTCATAATTACTGTCTTATATATACTTTCCCGTGATTTTTCTTTAGAAAATAAAAACTTTAGTATTTCCTACGTAAATAAATACTTTTTTATTCTCATAACTACTTCAACTAAAATCATTGAAATTGAAACAAAATAACAGATTACCTGAAGAGGCCACCGCGATAGATAATAATAATACATGGGAAGAAATAAATATTTGACGATCGAGTTCAAATTTTGCACACGGCGGTATTTCGTAATTCTGAGCAACTTTTTCTTATAACATTTGTCGATTGGAAGATTGGAAAAGATGGCTGCCATAAGAGGTGAAAAGAAGTAACGACATAATGACCAGGCTGTATAAAATTTTCGAAATCTCTTCATCTCAATAAGTAGATCATGTAAATTGGAACAACTTTTACTTGAAACACTTTTTTATTACGACTATAATACGGGACTTACAAGGCTGTTGCGGACATTTTGGAACACGCTGTATATTGTGTGTGGCATAAAATTTATAAGTAACCAAGAAAGCAAAACAAATATAAATTAAAAAACAAAAAGAGAATTTCGAAATGATTAAATAAACACATAAATTATGGCAAGGCAAAAGGTATGGAAAGAATTGAAAAAATAATAATGAGATACAGCACAATTATTGAAAAATATAGAATCGGATTAAATTAGAATTACGATATGGTAGAGAATGTAAAAAGTTGATCAAACCCCAGAATGAAAACAGTAGCAAAATAACATATCTAACGATTCATAAAAATAAATATGAATAATATAAAAAAGATATGAAATACATTTGTAGTGAAAGGAAAGAAAAATAGCACATTGCAGTAAATAAGCAAAATAAAATGAGGCCAAGAAATTAAACAAATATCTGAAATAAGAAAGAAACAAATAATTGAATCGATATTTTGTAATTATAAACCACTGACGACTTGACGCTTTTTATGTAGAACATTTTTATCCTTTTGATGCGTATATTTCACTATCCACACGCCTATACTATCCGCTCCGTCGATTCTTATAAGCTCCAAATGATCTAAATTAGTAAGACAAGAACCGAAGAAAACACCATGTTTAAATCTATATCTGATTGCTTATTTTAATATACAACACACACATAAAGAAATATTGATTTTTAAGGGGGTATTTAAGCAAACCATGAAGCGCTGTTCGATAATGATTAAAAAAAGACGTAATTCAGAAGTCATTCAGGTCCTTTGTTGATAGACTAGGATACTGTCAGGCTGCTGAAGGTCATCAGTTTGAACATTTCTTATAAATTGTCTTGTTTTCAATATCTTCTTGTTGCTAGCCTTTCCCAATATATTATAAAATATAAACTGTATATCATTGTAATTCTTGAAAATGTGCTTATCCAAAAACGTTAAAATATACAGGGTGATCTATTTAAAAAAAGTACCGATGACGGACCTTGTATATTTAAATAATTTTAAAATATGAAATATTTTTTCCAGAAAATAAGTTTGTTTCTGACAAACATTTGAACTATTTCTATCTGCAACTAATATAACGGAGAAACTTGAGGCGAACAAAATTGCGATATTTCTAAATTTTATTGGTAACGATGACCTCAAATTGTATAATACTCTTTCACTTGGTTTGAATGAACATAAAACGCTAGAAAACATCATGGCCAAATTCGAAAGATATTGTTCGCTTACTTAGGGACCGTATAGCAATGGAATTCCGAAAGTCGTCTCTAGTACTGATAAAAGCGATTGTGTCTTGTAAAGCTGTTAAGACAGGGTCGAAACAAATACAAACTGATACGAGTGTTAACGCTGTACCCTAATCAACCACAGATATCTAATAAGTTTAGACAATGCATGTATGTATGTGATCTATTTAAAAAAACTACCGATGACGGACCTTGTATATTTAAATAATTTTAAAATATGAAGTATTTTTTCTAGAAAATAAGTTTAGAGGCTGGGTAGCTACAACATCGCAATATATGTCCAGATGGTTTGCCGCTTTTACCTATATTGGACGTCACTATCATTAATTTTCTTGCCTAGCCAACCAGGAAAGAAAATAACTACATTTCCATAATCTCTTACAAAGTAAAAAGGAAATTAAGGTACAATATTATATTCAAAATCTATTCCTTCATTATGTAAGTGCCCTAGAATGTTGCAATCTTACACAACTTATTTCTTCTTCGAAAATTATGTAGTCACAAAAATATTGATCCCCATTATCCCTTTCAATAGCATAAACTGCACGAATACATGTCTCAGACAAAGCCAGAGGGTTTAGGATATGTAGTCATGTTTTTATGCATTCTGCTGACATTAATAAGACGAAAAATGTAGATGATATATATTTTCTAAAAGTAAAGATATTTTGTTAATTTACCTATAAAAATGTATTAATTTCGATTCTATACAGAATGTTTCCACAGTACACTAACAAAACTTTAGCAGCTGATTCTTCAACTGAAAGCAATTAAGAAAGTTCCTTTAATTAATTTATATGTCCGAAAACGTTAAAAATACAGAGTGTCAACATTCTCAGTTTTTGGGACTTTTTGCATGTATTTTATGTGTGACATGTATTACATATTGAAATATCAACAAAGTCATCCTATCATTAGTAAAAAAATATCTACACAATTGTATTTTCATATACTCATTGAAAGTTAAGCTCTGATAATGATACTATACCTGTCTATAGTTTACCAAATATTAGGCGAATTAGTTGCTTGCCTTAATATCTTAACTTCCATTAAACCAAATACTCCAACATAATATGGCATTAATATGTTTTTCCTTTACAGAGATCCACGTCTCCGTCAGTATGTCTGACCAGTTAATCCCTGATACATAGAATTGTACAATTTTAAGGAAAAAAACCGATATTGCTGTTTTTTTTGTTTTCGATATGCTGGACAATTTCTAAAGCCTTTTCTAATGTTCTAAAAGAACTGCAGTCAATTGCTAATTTATCTACACGATAACACCCAGAAGACTTCAACGCAGTAAATGACGGACATGGAAACCTAAGCTCTAGGATTAAACTTGGGTAAAAAATTCATGGATACATTAAATAAAACTAATTTATACTTTATTCGAGCTTAATACAAACTTAATAGGCTTGAACAACAAAGACTATACAAGCTGATGAAATAAACTTTAGACAAGCTGGACAAATAAGCTTAATTCAACCAACTCGACATGTTGCCAAATATTTGGCGACATAACTCGTGTCAAGTTGGCGATTTGATCGATAATCACAAAACCACTCGTTGTATTATACTATACAAATCATGCGCCTATGGTCAGTGCTTGACTTAATCACGAACAAAATTAGATCGAGAACTTGAAAACCATAACAACTAGAATAGTGCTCTCCTCGACATTTTGTAGAAGATTTCATGCTCTACAAAAAAGTCTTACAAGTTTTCTTGATATCTTACGGTTAAAGCTGGATTCGCCAAAAAAATGCAAAATATCGCAAAAATAACCCTAATTGTTCCTTTCTTGGCAGACGTAGGCTTAACGACAGAAGATATCAAAAAACTTTTAGGACTTTTTTTGTAGAGAATGAAATCTTCTCCAAAAACGTGTGCGAGAGCACTATTCTAATTGTTATGGTTTTTAAGTTATCGAGCTAATTCTGTTCGTGATTAAGCCGAGCCCCGACTATAGGTGCAAGATTAGTACTATATGAAAATAACCGACTGAGCATTTAAGAAGACAAATATTTTGCAAACAGATACTTCGTCTAAAAAGAACGAAATTCTTACTAAAACAATGACTTCACACTTCGACTTCAAACATGGTCATATGGAACAAATGAATCACACGTTTCTAAATCAATTTTTCTTTAATCGTTATATAAATATGTATACATATATGTTATGTAAATATGTTTATATTTTCCCGCGCAAGTCCGCTATTTATAGTAGTAGTAGCATTCAATAATAAGTTGATACATAGCAAAAATATAAATTGCAACCTAAAACAGAACAGGTTTCATTGATGTATTTACAAATTTCAAGGATGCAAAGGAACTCGTATTTAATGTCTGACGTCGTATGTAATTAGTATGTAATTATTCAAAGACGTCAATATGTGTGTATTTTTCTGGTTTTACATGTAATTAATCTTTAATTATTCGCACATACGTGTGTTTAAAAGTTTTTATTCATTTTTTGTATGCATTTCAAAAAATTAAATCATACAATCGTATACAAATAAAAATGAAATGTATTTCAGAGTTCTTATATTAAGAATTAGAAAGTCACTACAACTTAGCACGGGTTTTTTGATATAAAGTAAGTAGTCTACATATTAAAGGAATGAGACTCTAACTAAGATTAAAAGTCATCCTTGTGATCCCAGAGACAGTAACAAAAATCAAATTATTTATGCGGTCTTTGCAATAAAATGAGGGTTTTACTGTATCGGTTTCTTGGATATGGTTTATCTAATATTTTACAACAAGTAGCAGTGCTACTGTAGCACGACGAATTTACTGAATGTCAGATGAAGAATGAAGTACCTACATATTTTACTGGAGCTAGTTTATAACAACGGATACCAGGAAATAAAAATCTGTCTGTATCTTTAGCACAAAACACGCAAGGTTTAGCTGAACAATTTAATTTGTTGCTAAACAGTTGAAAAGTAAATATAGATTATATTATACATGGTATCAGCTTAACTGGTTTGACGAACGCGAAGTAAAAACAGTGTGTCTAAATTACAAGGACCACTTGTATTAGACGCTAACATAGCTGGTAATTAAATAACTATGTTTCTGACAAACATTTGAACTATTTCTATCTGCAACTAATATAACGGAGAAACTTGAGGCGAACAAAATTGCGATATTTCTAAATTTTATTGGTAACGATGACCTCAAATTGTATAACACTCTTTCACTTGGTTTGAATGAACATAAAACGCTAGAAAGCATCATGACCAAATTCGAAAGATATTGTTCGCTTGCTTAGGGACCGTATAGCAATGGAATTCCGAAAGTCATCTCTAGTACTGATAAAAGCGATTGTGTCTTATAAACCTGTAAGACAGGGTCGAAACAAATACAAACTGATACGAGTGTTAACGCTGTACCCTAATCAACCACAGATATCTAATAAGTTTAGACAATGCATGTATTGTGAATATAAGCATAACAAGAAATGTAAATAAATTAATACTTCACTTTTTCTTTATTTAGATAAGAACTCATGCATATGCTAATTCTTTCACGCTTTAACTATTGCGATGCAGTGTACGGCTCCTGTTTAAGTTATGAGGGAAAGAGAAGAGTACAGGTAGTGCAGAACTCTTCTCTTAGACTTACCTTTGGTAGCAAACGTAGAGCACCGATTTCACATAAGCTCAATCAGGTGGGATGGCTAAATATGTCGAACCGCAGAAATTTACATTTTTCTTGTCCCATCCATAAAATCATGCACACTCGCAAGCCCCCTATCACAAAATTACATTTCGTGCTGATGTTCACCATATTCATCCAAGGTATAAAAATACAATTACTATTCCACGTCACAGAACCTACTTTTATCAGCGATCCTTTTCATTCAACTAATGCCACACGATAGCGTGTGGCATTAGTTTGGAACTCCACTGAAGAGGAAGCTAAGATCAAGTCTTCCGCAGCCTTTAAGCGATTTGTTCGGGTGTGATTAATGAGAGAACAATCGTGAGCCTTTTGTTTGTAGTGCGATACTGCTTGTTTATGTTTATTACTGTTCTCTAGATTTTATTTGATTTGTACGGGTCACCATTAATAATAGGATATCCATAAGGGTAGACTGACAGTGATCCTTTTGGCATGAATATGTTTTATTATTTATCTAAGTCTAGATGTATATTATGGGTCGCCAATAAAGTATTATTATAATATATTATTATATAATTATATAGTTGCTATGGACTTTTATTTATTTAATACAAAAGGGATAACAACAGGACCAGTCCAACAACGTTATCCACGAATTCAATATTATTCAATAACAAACTATGTACTTTAATACCCGCTAACGTAAGGGTGTATGTATGTATGTACATTTATGCACGTGCAACATGTCTACAAACGTGTATACAGGGTTGCCCACATGGCCTTCTTTCTTAAATAGTACGTTTAATATTGACTTGATCAGAAAATGTTAAGTACATATTTTATTCGGACGTTTCTCATTTACAATTTAAAAATATTTTTAGTTCCCTAAGGACCTCGGTTTCATCTGTACAGGACCGTACTTAGTTTTTTTTTTAAGTGAACACTATATATTTTTATATTTTTGATATGAACATCCAATTTTAAGTCAACATTGTTAAGACTTTTATCCGCATAAGTACTCCTTTAGGAGAAAACACGTGTTTTTGTTAAATTTTCACCAAAATTACTGTTCATTTAAAAAATCGTATCTATTCAATCCTTGGCTGGAGGGTGACCAAATTCTAGATTATCATAAACTAAAATGTGTTTTAATTTTTTAGATTGAGTTTTAAGGACTATGTTTTTGAATGAAACACGCTGTATATTTTATCACGCATGAACTCCTCTGCAGGTTTACTTTGTTTTTTGTTAAACTTGCCCTATACCCAAAGGCAATAGATCCTGAGATAATTACCATTAATATTATGTTACTCAGAAAGTTTGCCGTTGTTTTAAGTCGTAGTTAGATTAAAAAATGAAAGTTATAGTTGAAATGCGTAAACGACATATGCAGATATGTCAGTTTAGTTACAATTTATATTGACAAATTATCATATTCGATCTGGCCAAAAAGCCCAAAGTCTAATAGAAAATATGACGTTTTCTAAATAATGAATTAGTAGATATGGTTTTCATTCTTGGTGAATGTTTAAGGAATCCGTTGTCTGCTTCGCGTGTTTACAAGTATCCCGATTCACGCCATCTAGACGTATCAGCATTTCAGAATCTTCTTGAAAGATTCGACACAACGAGTCTATTGTTCTAATGATGGTGAATATTGATAGTAGCCAATGCATACCTAACTGTTGTCTTAAATGTAGTTAGTGAGCTGACAAAAATATCAGCATTTGGACAAATGCTGTTAAAAAAGGTCATACTTCTTAGAACCGGTGTGTTTTTGAAGGAGTTAGTAGTATTAGTAGCTAGAAGCTTGAAGGATAGAAGAAAATGTGTACAATAGAGCGGATCATTAGAGTTAGCGAGGGAGAGTAATTCAGCGCAATCAATTTTACCGCTGCCGATCTTGAACAAAAACATTAGCCGTACACGCACGAGACTGCTAGAAAGCATATTAAATTCCATCAGACTATATTCATAACTAAACACAGGCATGTGGAACTTCCTCGTTAAGAATCTAATGATCCTTTTCTGTACCGACTCGATTCTGTATAAACATTGTACTGTCGAGATTATCGAGATTCAAAATCAGTCCATTACAGTCACAATATTTTTGAAGGTGAATCAGATTCTGTTACAGATTGAATTGATCGCTTATTGATTTAATTTCCTTAAATACTTTGAGGTCATCTGCGTATAATAACAATTTAAAGAAATGAAAACAAGAAGTCATGTCGTTAATGTATGCAATGAAAAGTAGTGATCCCAGCATATCCGAAGTGAAACAACCTAATCTAACCGCTTGTTTTCGGTTTCGTACCTTGGACATGATTCGCATCGAATAAAATCGCTATGAGCTCTCATGTGGATTAGTTTATTTATGTACATATAAGAATATTGTTGTTGATTCTGTCGAAGGTCTTACTAAAATCTGTGCAAACAGAATCTTTTTGCGTTCTATGATCTAAGCTAGCTAAGACGTAATTACTGTAGAGAACCAAATTAGAATCCACGGACCTACCGCTAGAGAATCCATGTTGTTCGGGAATTAATAAATTCCAGAATCTTCGACAAAATCGAGAACGGCGAGATCGGTCCATAGTTCTCAACCAACTAACGCCTGACGGATTTAAATATTGGAATTATATATCATCATCAAATTGTAGGAAATACACCAGAATTGAGAGAAAGATTGAATATAGCTTGTAAAGGTAACGCAAGCTCGTCGGCGCCCTCATGTAGAAATATAGCTGGAATGCCATCAGAACCCGCAGCCCCGCGCATTTTCAGACCATTCAAACGTTTCAAAACTGCAGGGATGGTAATTGAAAATTCCAACTGTCAGATGCATCGGTAAAGTCGTTACCAGACAAACAACCATTAGCAAAGACGGAGCAAAAATATTTGTTAAAAATATTGCAAATCCAAACCGTATCCGTAGCTTCAACGTTTCCAAATTTCATAACACTACGCAAAGTAGTGACATTTCGTTTAGAGATCTAGTTTAGATCTCATAGATATTCCGTTGTGTATATGATATGTACGGAAAGCAGAAGTTTAGTTTTCTAGTTGCTGTATACTATATAACAAAAAGCAAATCTGAAAACAGAAAATTAAACAACAATAATAATAAATTGGCTAATTCTCAAGGTTCTTCTCCAACAACACAAACTAGAGAATAAATTAGTTGCAAAATTATACAACTCGTGAAATCATTATATTAGCTATTCATGTCTGTTAATGAAACAAACTGCGTTAAAAAGTACAAAAACAAATACAACACCAGCTGATCATGGTTACGTAAATGTAGTTCCACAGGCTCTTTTGAATTCATTACTTGTCACTCTCAAACCTTTGCCATTCTCCATTGCATACCGATTGCCGAGAAAACTTTAATTACATTATAGTGTAAAATTAATTAAAACGTAGTTAACCTTTCATTTCAATTTTTATTGCGAAATGTAATTTATAATTACGCTAATCCTCAAGTTGTGTTATATATCAATCAACTATAGAATTTAAATGATCCAAATTTGTACCATTTCAATTTTTATTGCGAAATGTAATTTATAATTACGCTACATCCTCAAGTAGATGTGTTATATATCAATCAACTATAGAATTTAAATGATCCAAATGTGTACAACAAAATGAATAGTACATACATTGTTTTAAATTTATTATTATGGTGCCAAGCAAGCCCTATGGACAGAGAAACAAAGTAAGTTATTTTTTGTTTTATTTAATTGTAACTTTAAGTGGTACAGTTTTATTGTTAATTAATTGTAATGCATAAATTATATTTACGATATACTCGTAATTAAAATCGTATATCTACAATGAAGGTTGCACTATGCACAGTCACCCAATAAATTAATGTTTTCGCCTACCTATGAAATTTAAACACTAGCTATAAAATTTAAACACAATATATTTAATTTGAACTATTAATAAAAAAAAATTATAATTTATATACGGAAATATGCATATTAAACCCTGATGCAGACTATACCGACTTACATTGAATGTTGTTTACATTTAATCAGGTATACTTATTTAGATGACTGTACGTACCGGTCTACCGTAACTATGTCTTTCATATTTTAAAAACTTTGTTTCGTTTAACGACGTTTTTACACATATATACACATATTTTCAGATTTCAACATTTCCCTAAAAAATTACAAAAAATACAAATGGAAACTGATTTTGTTTTATTAAAATATACTTCAAATACAATTTGGGATTTTTATTTATATTTAACGTTGAACAAAAGGCTATATTACCGTACATGTGGGCTTTATTACAATTATTACTAGCGCTCTCTAATAAGAAACTCCGTCAAAAAGAGTAAATAGAAATAGTTCTTATTATTACCTGATATTATGAGATTCTTTCATGTATTGAACTTCTGGTTCGAATCTTCGCTATCTATATAAATTATAACAATAATAAATGATTTATTTCTGAAATACTTATATAACAAACACAATAACATGCCAAAAGAAACCAAAGAAAAAATAAAATTAGGTTCAAGTTTCCATTACAAGTATAACAACTCGCCCGAAAAAAAGCAGTCCCGAATTTCTCAAGTCTATGAGTAGGTGTGGTCAGAGAGTCCTTGAAACGAAAATTGAATGTATGAACATCCGATCTGAATTTTATTCTATTGTATAACATTATCTTATTACGTTTATCATATCTACATACATACATATACTAAGTCATTACCATGGATGGGATATGGCCGATTGAAGTCAGTAAAGCAAGTAATTTAAGAGCGAGAAAAAATCAACCACGTAGTGATATGATTTTCCAGTAACAGCAGCAGTAACTCCGACGCCATATTCGGCCCCAAAGCTGTTTCAAGCTAGATATGACGATCTACTGTCACGTTTCAAGGTCCAAAGGTGATTTATCGATTTTCATTTGTTCAGAACTGACAATTTATTGTGTTTGTTTACATAACGGGTAACTAGACATATGCTTAGCAATGTGCATGGCCTTGTAATAGAAGCTGTAGTCGATCTTGTATGGAAGCAAATGCAAAATTTGAGCAAGAACTCGTCAGAAAGCATTTAGAATACTTTTGGCTTGAAATAAGCGAGTTATAATTGTTTGAAATTGTTGAAATTGAGTGGTACTTATGTGTAAAACGTCCTATATAAAAAGTTTAATATTCTAAAAGACGAAACACTTTAGTGATCTCATATAATTATATATTTCCATATTCCATATTCGGTAGCATTTTTGTTTGCAGCAATATCGTGATTTATTTGGAACTGTTTTTCAGAAAAATAAAGACAAATATGAAAAGATATCAAAAATTATTAACTTTTGGCAAATTAATGGAGAATTTAAAAATAAATATGGTATTTAAAATATGTGCTATTTAAAATAAGCAAGTTAGTATGTACTTCCGGTGTGCTCGAAGTAGATTATTCGTGAAAATATTGTATTTAAAGTCAGCATTATCGATAATGTAATGTTGTACAATTTTACATTTCCCCTATAACTACATACATCTCTAGAAACTTGTAATAAAAACTCTTCGTGTCACACCCCGTATATAATTGTTCAACATTATAAAATAAAATTAATGTAATTTCAACACTGACTGTCGCAATAATTTGTCAGTTTCAGGAACTATGTATGTTCTATCACTGGGTTCTTTCGGTGCGTTTGGATGATACTCTTAAAGATTGTGTGTGTTATAAAGAAATATGAAAGTTGCAAATATAAAACCAAATGCATAAGTTAAAATAATAGTATACAACAAATACTTATTAACTAAAAGTAGTAAATTAAATCTGGTGCGCATCAGTTCACATATTTGCCACAGAACAGAAATTTTCATAATTGGTTGCAAGTACTTTAATAGAATAATGTTCCTGAATTGTTTCAGGATTTCTAATCAAATATTTTAAACACTTTAAGTATTTTTACTTTGTTTCTTGTTATCCAATCGATCAATTCACATATTTTGATTCGTAATCCTTAATCTTGTTATTCCAGATGGCGAACAATAGTAAATGATATACCCAGAAACGAGAACCCAGATTTATTCCACGATCTAAAATTCAATTCTTCGAACAATGATAGAAATAACAAACATAAAATTTTTGTCCCAGAGGTTAAGGGAAATATCATTCCAGAAGAAAATACCACAACCAAATTTGTAACTACTGTATCAAATGTAATAATTAACCAAATCAATAATGTGCCGTTGAATATATCTATAAATATTGCTACGACTGAAGAAGACGCAGATCCTATGGACAGAATAGGACCTGCAGCAATGGCGTCACTTGCTGGATAAATATTAAATCGTAGAGTACTACGAACTATATAATTGTAAAATTTATATTTAATAGCATAACAAATAAACAAAGTGTGAATTCACCAGTATCTTGAGTTTTCATTTTAAATTTTATTAATATATCTATATTATGACCTGTAAATACTTACTCTTAATCCCAGATATATTTCAAGTTTTAAATCAAATAAAACAGCAAATAATAATAATAATGTCTTTATTTTCCCGCAGCTACCCCCCATGTCCCGCCCGTAAAAAAATATCACAACAACGTAACTATCTATCATAAAGATGGCGTCGTAAAATCACTCCATACAAAATGTATGGGAATATGAATTTTCTTGATAATTTTTTTTTCGGGGATATTTCGGGATTCTTTTTGGGTATTCTTCTTGTTTGGCCGGAAACCAGTCCAGATTGCTGCGAATCATCAAAATCGGTCCAGGCGTTCTTGAGTTATAAGCGTAGTAAATAACGGCTTTCTCTTTTATATACCGGGTGTTTCTGGGAGGTGGTTCGCCCCTATAATTTCTAAAATATTTGAGATAGAGAAACGAAATTTGAGAATTATGTACGGGGCTTTAATTTACATTTCTTGACATAGTCGATACATTCTTATCACTTTTACCGGAAATTACTTTCGATTTTTAAATGGGACTACCTGAATATTTTTCGATATTTTGATTCGGGATATCATTTTGGGTACACCTGCAGCAAAAGATATTTTTTGATATAGGTACCTACAATTTTTTTTTCAATGTTTTTTTCATCGAGAGTGCTTTGAAGTTCTTAATATGCTCAGGTGTTACTGTATAAACATGATACGAACAAATTTTTTCAGTTTTACTGTATTCCCAGCTTTTTAAGCACATTTATAGGTCCAAAATTTAGTTTTTATGTTTTAATATAATTTTTGCAAATAGGAACAGGGTGGCTCACTAAATCATCACGAAAGAGCATTGAAGTACCTTCATTTTAATACCCTGCATTGATATGCTGAACGAACGTTTATTAAGTATTTTTTGTCAAAAAAAAAATTGAAAAAAAAATTTATATCAAAAAATATCTTTTGCTGTAGTTGTACTCAAAATGTTGAATCAAAATATCGAAAAATATTCAGGTAGTCTCATTTAAAAATCGAAAATAAAAGTCATTCCAGTAAAAGTGGAAGTGATAAGAATGTATCGACTATATTAAGAAATGTAAATTAAAACCCCGTAATGCAATTCTGTTTTCAGTCGTTACTAGAATTTTGTTGATGATTTGAACGATTATAGTTGTGACGTGTGTTAAAATTTTGATTATAGTTCGAATTGTTAGAGTTCGAAACTGCATAATTTGGTCTAGAATTACGAAGATAAAAAGGCGTGTAATTTTCATGTTGACTGTGTGTGGGTGTTGTAATTTTGTGTTTATAAAGGTCGTCGTATTGTCTCAGTGTTTCACAAAAATCTTTAAATGTGGTGATATTCTGAACGATTACGGTTTTATGAATTTCAAAATCATAATGTCGATCGAAAATGTGATTATATTGTTCACACGAATTTCCCTTTCGGGCATTAAATTTTCCCATGTATAAGTTACTTCTAATTTTATCTTGTTCCGTTTCAGACCAAAATTTATGTAAAAATAATGCCTCAAACTCGTCAAAGGATGAAAAGGTACTATCCACAACGGAAAACCATGTGACTGCATCATTGACTAATGAAGATCTAAGAATATTATAAAGTTGGATATCCGTTGTATCTGCCGTTGTCACTCGTTTAATCGAAATCAAGAAGGCTACGGGACAACCGTGCCTGTCGTCAAACTTCGGAATCAAGTCCATAATTTTAAGGTTATGAGAAAATGTCATACGGTCGCAGCGTCTACTGTCAGTTGTGGAATTATTTTGAACGACGTTTGATATCGTTGGAACAACAGGAGAAACAATTGAATTATGAGCAGCTTGCCCGGACGGTAATCCCATTTTGTTAACCTTTTCTTCTAACTCGAGCAACCTATTTTCGAAGGTCCCTTGACACAATAGCACCTTATCTAACTTGGTCATTACCGATTCTAACATATTCTTTATACTATCTCCTTTATCCCCTCTGCACTTCGTGCTTAAGTCATTCTTAATTATAACTACTGAATGAAAACGAAGTTCAAAATTTTATAAATAAAAAGATGATTGTTTTCTTTATAAGGCCTAATCAGAAGTCTAGAGAAGGGGTATAATTTTTGAATTTAGAAGAAATTTTAGATTTTAAATGATATAAATGTTTTGAGATTTAAAATTGATTGACTTTTGCCAATTTGTCCTGTCACGGTCGCCAATTTGTTATGTCAAATGACACAAATAATGAAAACTATCAAAATTTTAAAATAAACAAATTATAATGTGAATCACAATTACAATTAAAATTTAATACCACCCAGCACCCTTACCTCTTTCCCAATTGTGTGTATGTGTGTGTTCGTGTAAATTTTGATCCTTCTCTCCTGTGGTCCTTACGCTCCAATGTTTCAATCTCCTTATGTTTCCACTCAATATCTTTCTGTTCTCCTGTTCTTTGCTTTTCTTCTCTATGGTTTGTTTCTTTTCTCTAAACTATTTCTCTTCTCGACAGTTTATTTTTATTTTTCCAACCTTTTCCGTGACTTTTTTCTCTTGTCAATCTTTTTTTCTCTTTTTTTCCACTCTACTTAATCATTTAAAACATGGTTTTTTTGTAATTTGTTGTGGTTACGCCGAAATGTATGTGATGATGTGTCTTATAATAATTATGAGGAAATAAAATTATTAAATTAATTGAAATGGTCATTGCGAAAAGTCAAGATTGTAACATAACAATATTTTCAAGACGGGGCTATGATATGGCAGGGAGCACTCAGTCTATAACAAATTAGAAATGCATAGCTTTCGGCGTTGATAAATGTTGAAATTAAATTTCTAAAAACTCATGTTGTCCAGAATTTGTTGCTTTTTTGCAACATCCTCTTGTAATGATGTTCTCAACTCTCTGGTGTCTTACGGTGTCCAACGTCCGGGTGAAGCCTTCTGTCAGTTGGCGGTAGATGTCTCCACGGTACTTCGGATGACAATCTTAAAATATTTACAATAGGTTTATTAACAAAAGTTAAATGTTGCAGTACGATTTACACCGATGAAACAAATGAAAATAAATGCATTACCAAACATGACACGATGAATACAACAGAGCACAACATCCTATTTTAACGGAAGGCTTCTAAATAACAAACTAACAGGAAATAATTTTGTAAAGAACGGTACGGTTGGTAAAATGTATAAACATCGAAAACAACATATATTTCTAACGGAACTCTGATAATTTTAGGAAAACGGAAGCATAATAGGTACAGAACGGTGTATTCAGGGTAATGTTTAACAAAATACTGGTTATGCTGACGAATAACAACTTACTAAAACCTTTTGTAAGAGAGTGTGTCACAAGTGTTATGTATTTTGATATGTCGGGGACCTATCTGAGAGATTCTTCTGCATCGGCTTTAGAAGTGGTTACATCTTCTGATAGACAAACGGCTACGGCTGCGTATGGAGCCTTCCAGGTCCTAGCAACGGCAGTGGCAACCACCACAGGCTGGTCCTTGGATGGCTATGGTCCTGAAGTCCTTCGTCCTTCTGGCTGTCCTCGTCTGGTCCACCTTTAGAGGGTTTCTTCGAGTTCAGGAGAGAACTGAGCTATTTTGGCAATGCATGGCTCTTAGATACCTGCTAGGGATACCGTCTCCCTGCCGTGGAGCCTGCGCGGAACGCTACACAAATTATACACTCTCCTCCAAAGTCGTGAATATACAGATATGTACAAAAGTAAGGATTTTAATTCTGGAAATAAAACTTAAAATTTCTACTAATTAACTAAATGGAATTACAATAATTGAAATTTAGTTCTTTTTAGATAACGGTTCGTTAGACATCCCCCATACTCGAAGACTTAAACGCGCACTTCACTGTCTTGGGATGTAGGGTATTCTCGGCGGGCTCCGACTGGATGTCAAACTGTACGGACGGCGGTTTGCGGTGCTGTTTCCAAGCCGGGCGGTTGCTGGCCGATTCTCGTCGAGGGATTTGGCCACTGGAAACTTTGACGGCGGTGTAACGACTGGCAACGGTAGCTGCTTTCTGGGTTCTGGCTGCGGGCTTAAAGCTGCTGGGTTTGATAACCGCCTGGAGTTCGGCAGCGGTACCACGGAACGGTGGACACTAGATCCGGACGCTTTGTTTGAACGGCCCACTCTTGAAGGCCCTGGAGGTAATGGCACGGCGAAGACATGTTCTCTGGTGCTGGATGCAAGCGGTAGCGGGACCGCCTGCAATGTGTGAACGGCAGCGGAGATAGGATGTCCTTCACTGGCGAGGGTCCAAATAGCTCCAGGAATTGCCATTGAATGAACGCCTCGATTCTGGGCGAAAATTGGCTGAGGTCTGGTGAGCCGTGTGACATCAACCGTAGAAGTACCGGTGAAGGTACTCGATCCTCTCTTGACGTGGATGGTGCAGCTGGCGGCGTCTTCCAGCGTTCTTCAAGGAACGCTATCGTATTCGGTGACACGAGGTACCTAGGAGTGCCTGGTGCCTGGTCAACTGGCAAGATTTGGCTATCCATGATGAAGAACAGGCAGAGACTGACAGTTTCGGCCGATGATGTGAATCATTATATTCGGTATTCCCCTCCTATCCTGAGTTAAGGGTGGGGAGAAGTGGCGTCCGCAGCTAGGTGCTGCTGGGGAGGTTGGTCTCGGTGGTGGGAGTGGTATGGCTGGCAGCTGGCGAAATGCTACTGGCTATGTCTGGAGCCAGCGTCAGGTCCTTTACATGGACACGATCCGTTTTCCTACACCCGAGTACCTGTAACACTACAACGGTGGGTGATAATACCTTAACAACCCTACATAGCACAGTGTACTTCGGAGCCAACTTAGCGGAAAAGTTGCGGGATGCATTGAAAGGGACGTGCTCCTTCCTATACACATTCTGGCCCACCTGTGGACGAAACGGACGCCTTTGTAAGTTGTACTGGTGACTCTGCCGCTGGAAATCTTCGGACAACTTGATTCTGGTAATCCGGTAGAAATCCTTCAGCTTCTACAACTGCGGGATTAGGTTAGGCACTTCGATCGCTGGACTGTCCTCCGGATCCCGGACCTCTCTCCACGAGGATTTCGGTGGAATCAATTGTCGCCCAAAATTCAAGAAGGCCGGGGAGAAACCGGTGGTCTCATGTTTCGCCGTGTTTATGGCAAACATAAACTGTGGTAGGTGAACATCCCAGTCCCGTTGATCGCCCTCGATGTACTGCGCCAGCATATGTCCTATCATTAGGTTGGCTCGCTCTACTGGATTTTGCGAGGGGGAGGGGGGGAATATGGCGCCGTGAATCGGATCTCAACTCCCAAATTCTCGGCCGCATTCTTGAACAGCTTGCTGGCGAATTGCGGACCATCATCGCAAATCAGCCCCTTCGGTGCGCCGAAACGGTAAACAACCTTTTCCTTGACTACTTGTACGATTGCCTTGCGGTGGCTTGGCGAAGCGCTTGGCATTCGGTCCACTTCGTAAATATGTCCTGCAACACTAAAAGAAAAGTGAAGCCTTTACGGGATCGTGGAAATGGGCCCATCAGGTCTACTGAAACTTGCTCCCATGGCAGGTTTGCAGGTGAGTACAGCATCTGACCGAACGGCTTCTTTTGATCAAACTTATGCTTTGCACAGGACTCACACTTCCGGACGTAGTTCCGCACTTCTCGGAACATACCAGGCCAATAGTAATGATCTGCGGCTCGGACGATGCTCTTCGTAATCCCTAGATGTCCGGCTTCCGGGACATCGTGAACCTCCCGCAGGATCCTGGATCTTGCATCCTTTCGCACAACTTTCAGGAAGTTTCCCGATAGGCGCCGGGACGCTGGCTAGGATTTTCTGTAACTAACTTTAAAATTTTACTATACCAGGGTCACATGTTTCCGTGCAACATAGCAAAAATTTTCTCTTCGTTTCCGGCCACACAGGGAAGCGGGTTTCTGGACAGGCTGTCGGCAAGATTGTTCATGTTCCCACTGCGGTATTGGACTGAGAAGTTGAATTGCTGCAGGTCGACGGCCCATCCGCTAAGCTTTGCGGATGGATTCTTGAGGTCATTGAGCCATCTCAGACACTGATGATCAGTGACTACTTTGAATGTGTATCCCTCTAGGTAATACCGGTATTTCTTAATGGCCCAGACGACGGCTAAACATTCCATTTCTGTCGTAGAATACTCGGTCTCAGCTGGATGCAATGTCCTACTTGCGTAAGAAACAGCGCGCTCCATTCCGTCAATTTCCTGGATCAGGACAACACCTAGGTCTTGTTCGCTGGCATCGGTGTGTAACTGAAAAGGCCTAGAAAAATCAGGACATACTAGCACATGACTTTCCTTTAATGCTTTCTTTGCGGCATGGAACGCGGCTTCCTGCTTGGGATCCCATGACCACTTCTGGCTTTTCTTCACCAGCTGTGCTAAGGGTGCCGTCAGGTCTGCAAAATTCGGCACAAATTGCCGGTACCACGAAGCGGCTCCCAGGAAACTGCGACTTCTCTGGCTGTTTTCGGTAGAGATATCCGACTGATGGCGGCTATCTTCTCGGGATCGGTTTGGACGCCCTCAGCAGACACAACAAGCCCTAGATACTTGATGGATCGCTGGCCGAACTGGCACTTCCCAGGCTGCAACTGGAGGCCGGCTTCCTGCAACCCGTAAGTTGTTCAGATGCTCTTCAAAGGTTCTTCCTAACACAATGACGTCATCCTGGTACACTAACGGGATATCTGCCATTTCCGGCCATTCCGATTAGGCTGTCTAGAAAGCGCTGGAAAATTGCTCCTGCTGAATGTAGTCCAAACGGCAGTAGGTACCTTGAATTGGTCAGTTTTCCTGACATCGTGAAGACTGTAATTGGTCGACTTTCTGCGGCTAGTGGGACCTGCCAATAGCCATGCTTCAAGTCTAATGTGGAGAAATACTGGCTACCCCCGAGCTTGTCCATGATGCCGGAACTGTAAGGCAACGGTTATGAATCTTTAACAGTAACAGAGTTAACTTTACGGAAATCAATGCAGAAGCGATAGTCTTCTTCTGCGCAAGACAACAGGTGAACTCCACGGACTGTGACTGGGCTCAATTACATCATCCTCTAACATCTTGTCCACTTCCTCGTCAATGAGCCTCTGCTTCCTTGGGTTGAATGGGTAGTATCGTTGCTTAATCGACGCGGTATCCGGCTTGAGCCGGAAAACATGTTCCACCCGGCTGGTGCGATCTTTTACTTGTGAGAACTTGACCATCTCAGTTTGCAGCATCTGATCCAATCGGACTGGTGATCTTCAGACGTCAAGGTAGCGACGGATTCCACATCTGTGGCATGTAACACATCTCTGTTAGGGATGCATTTTACCTCGTGCTTGGAAATGTCAATGACAACCTCCATCTGTTTCAGGGCATCCATACCCAGAATCATGCCGTACGCATTACGGGGCATTACCACGAATGGGATTACTATGGTAGACTGACTGGTCCCAATTGGAATGCTCACACGCGTTCGCGACTCCACGATGCTGCAATTTGCTAAAGGTGTCTTGGATTGTGCTACGAATTGAATACCGGACTTTGATAGTCTGTGAAAATGACTGATGCAGGATGATGTCGCTCCGGTATCCACAAACGCGTGAATATCCATGCCGGCTACGTAACCTTCATCCAGATTCGATTGTCGGGGCGTCGGCACAGCACAACGGTCTTCATCCTGGGGTGGTGGCTGTCTCGTTTTGAACGACTCAGCCCCTGGAACCGCTCAAACTGGCGTTTCCCGGGCACTTGCAATCTTTACTGGCGACGTTAAAAAGGCCGTATCTAGAACAAAACAAAACAAACCTATTGCGGCAGTTCCGGCGGGCATGGCCTTCTTGGCTGCAGCGTCAACACCTTCTGTCGGAGTTGGATAACTTCTTCGGCTGACTTCTAGTCCCAGTCACTCAAGAATTCGTCCCAATTAGTCCAACTGGCTTTGTTGTTTCGGAACCACAAGAGCGCATTTCCTCGGAACAGTATACATAGGTAATGTTTTTAGCAAGTCTTTACCTTCTAAATCGTAGCAATCTTGTAGCTCTCTGATTCTTTCCAGGAAAGACGTACCATCGCTGATACCATCATAGTTCAGGTTCCATTTCCTCACCTTCTCGCACAGAGACATGGTCGGATCAACGGAATTCATTACAGGCGGCGACGGCGACGGCGGACGGGATGTGTGCAGTGGACGGGCTTAAGGAACGTGCTGAGCCTCTTCCATTCGTCAACGGTACCGGTGGTGCTTTTATCTAATCCTTCTAAAATTCTAATTAGCTTTTCTTTAGGCAAGGAATAAATCTGCGAAACAGGAGTTTTAGGCGGATTTACGTGTCTGACATTTTAACGGGCAAATAACAGATAAATTTACACAAAGAAATGTTGCAACAAACTGTACATACATATTGCAACAAATAATAAAATATTAAAAATTGTCTATCTGATTATTTGCTGCAACGAGTCTTACATTAAACACACACGGCGTATCACTTCTTCTTCTCAACTCTCTGTTGTCTTACGGTGTCCAACGTCCGGATGAACCTTTTATCACCCCGGTGAAGCCTTCTGTCAGTTGGCGGTAGATGTCTCCACGGTACTTCGGATGACAATCTTGCTGCCAGCTTAAAGCGTGTGTATAAAGTGGCATTTGACGTTGAGAAAACATTATTTATTTTAAACTCTTCAGGTAGCAAAAATAGTCGGAGAATTATAACGGAACTCTGATAATTTTAGGAAAACGGAAGCATAATAAGTACAGAACGGTGTATTCAGGGTAATCTTTAACAAAATGCTGGTTATGCTGACGAATAACAACTTACTAAAACCTTTTGGAAGATAGTGTGTCACAAGTATTGTGTAACGGCTACGACTGCGGATGGAGCCTTCCAGGTCCTAGCAACGACACTGGCAACCACCACAGGCTGGTCCTTGGACGGCTATGGTCCTGAAGTCCTTCGTCCTTCTGGCTGTCCACGTCTGGTCCACCTTCGGAAGGTTTCTTCAAGTTCAGGAGAGAACTGAGCTATTCTGGCAATGCATGGCTCTTAGATACCTGCTGGGATACCCTCTCCCTGCCGTGGAGCCTGTGCGGAACGCTACACAAATTATACACTCTCCTCCAAAAGTCATGAATATGTACTAAAGTAAGGATTTTAATTCTGAAAATAAAACTGAAAATTTCTCTAATCTAATTAAATAAACGGAATTACAATAACTGAACTTTAGTTCTTTTTAGATGACGGTTCGTTACACTCTTGACAACAATAAATTATTTGTCTATTACGAAACATAGGGTCTTGCAACTGGTCTTGTTATGTATGTACATAAGAATGGTGCAGGTTTATTTTAGTTTGAATGTCCCGATTCGATTGGCTTGGGTTTAACATTTAAGTTAGTAACAAAACAGAAATAGGTATGTAACTAGAAATAATGTAAAATATAACATATAACAGTCGTTCTGGATGTACAGTTTATGGAAATATAGCGAATATGTTTTAAAAGTTCTACTGTTTATTTGTCAAGATAGAGGAGAAAAAGGTCTACAGTTTTCAGTAGTGGGATTCGAAGTATTGTTGCTGTTCTTTGAAGGATCGTGCGTAATATGGATACTGGAATTTGGTTAGACGGGTTCGGAAAGGAACATAAGATGTCTACCGAAGAAGTAAGTAACGCGAGTACCAGTCAAAGTGACCAGGTACAGTATGTACTTGATAACAGAGATTCGCCGAGGTATTTCCATAATGTTGAGAAAGTTTTGCCGGATTTTGATCCAGTAAAAAATAATATTGGTATATGGATGATATGTGGATGTTGCCATAAGACACTATGGTTTATCAAAGCTAGTAGGAGTTGCTAAAACTTGGCGCGATAGTGTTGCAGAGCCACCGTAATCATGGGCAGAATGGTGTGAATTATTTCGGGATAACTTTCTGTTTGAAGATAGTAGTGTAACATTACGACTAGTTGCACAAAACTATAAACTACGACAAGGGCAAGACATAATAGAATATTATTTTGAAAAATTATCAGGATGCAACAAATGCAAAATGGAAGAGAAGGAAACAATTAAATGGATCGCACATCATTTGCAGAATGTTCGAATTAAGGATTTTTTAGGACCCCTGTAAATGTATGAGAAACCTAGGCAATTATTAAATGATTAGAAGCTGGTGCTAAGCATGATGAGAGAGTTTATTACGAAATATATTAATCGATGTATTAGCTGCTTGTATCACAAAGTACCAGGTGAAAAATCTGTAAGACGATTGCGTCCACTAGAGAGGGGAGACACATGGTTTCATACAGTGCATATAGACCATTTAGGACCATTTAAGCGTACCTACTCAAAACGAAAACAAATATATTTTAGGATTGGTAGATGGTTTTTCGAAATACTCAGTGCTCAAGGCGGTGCCAGACACAAGCGCGGCTGAAACTGTAAAATTTATGCAAGAATTTTGTTGCCATTATGGTAAGCCATTTCGGGTTATTACTGATTGTGGTACTGCGTTTACTGCTCACTCAGTTGAAGAGTTCTGTAGAGCAACATAACATTATTCACGTTAGAGTTAGCGTAGGTACGCCAAGGGGCAATGGGCAAATAGAGAGGCTAAATAAAACCAATCTTAATTGCTTTTCAACTAGTCTAGATTGTGAAAACGGAGATGGTGCGTGGGAGAGAGGTTATTTGATGTACAGTGGAGCTTGAATACCACGAGGCACCGCATAACAAAATGTACACCCTATGAATTAGTGTTCAGATACCAGGCAATAGGTTTGCACGACAATCCTTTAACTGTGGAGATAGCCAAATTAAACGCGAACACTATTGACGACAAACGGGAGCAAGTAAGCAATTTACTGAAGGAAAACCAGCGGAAGATATATGAACGCTCTAATGCTGGAAAGAATAATCAGCCTAAGTGTTCTAAAGGTGACCTGGTTTTGGTTAAAATCCAGATACCAGCTACAGGAGACAGCCGGAAGTTAGAGCCAAAATATAAGGGGCCTTATACCATTATACGCGTGTTAAATAAGGATAGATATGTTGTTAAAGATATATTAGGAGAACAACAAAGTGGGAGACTTTACAAGGGTATATTATCAGCGGAAAGATTACGACTTGTTTCTGGCAATAAGAGTTAGGTATAATTAAGAAATTACGATGTATTATGTTACGATAAAATTTTGTTCATGTTTGTTACAAATAAGTATTAGGTTATAACATGTGAAGACTTTAGTACATAAGAGTTAATTAAACTAAGGCTGTACGAGGACGTACACTCGGTTGATTTAGAATCGACTCAAGCTGCCATAAAATCCGTTAAAAGTATGCGTTATTGCGACCCCCGAATGCAAAGCAATAATAGTATGGTCAACTGTATGTAAATTACTACGTATGTAAATTACTATCTATGTATATACAATATATTTTTCTATTAAATCCAGTTTCATATGCAAGGGATCATTTATAAATTCCTAAACCGATAATTTCTTAATGCGAGCTTAACATATGTATAGTTATACAGTTGAATATAAAAAATAATAAAACCCAACTTCATTTGAATGTGTATTTAATTGAATGGCCATTATATTCAACTGTATGTTAGATACTTCACTAGCTCATCAATCTATATATTATATGTATAGTTAAATCGCTATCGCATACAATGTCACTATGATTCTAAGTATTTATGTAATTAAGAAATTACATGAATAAGAATATGTATGGGGTCAAGATATAAAAGTCTATTACATATTAGAGTGGATCGAAAAACGCGTTTTTTTTCTGCAATACAATTCTAATAACGCGGAAAACTTACGCATAGGCGTCATCATAAATGAAATATTTAAAAAAAATTTTTTCAACATTTGAAATCGCGCAGAAGGCCTACAGTTATCAAAAAAGTCAAAATACCGGTAAATTTCAAAAAAATGCAAAAATTACAAAAAATACATTTTTTGTTGTAATAGTGAAAAAAGTGTTTTTAAGAGTGTCCTTAACGCATACAAAAAATAATTAGACCCATACTTGTTTTACTGAATTCGCGCAAAAGGTCTAAAGTTGCGGGTTGTATCGCAAAAAAAAACGATATTTCATGATTTTCGACGATTTTTAAACATGTACCAAAACCTATAAAAGTTTTATTTTTAATTTGTAATAGTGTAAAAACCATTCAAAATAGTTTTCCCAATCCAGAAAAAATACTTTCAGACCTGTTATTCCTTAACTGTATTCGTGCAAAAGGTCTAAATTATAGTATAAGTTAAGTTATAGTCCCGTAAAAACGCCGTTTTCCATATCTGATGAGTGTTTATTTAACACATTAAGGTTTGTAATAAGACTCTAACAAGTGATTTCCACATCCACCCTACGCAACCAACCAACCAGGGTGAATTTTATTTACAATATTTACAGTAACTATTTACTTTGAACAATGCATATGTTCGTTGTAGGCAAAAGATTATTTACATAGAAGCCCCTTTGAGTTCTAACTTTTAATTAAATGTGGGCATCAGCTGTCTTGATTTTAATGTAGCTCTAATATAACCATCTCGATTTTCATGCCCGCACACTTTTTCTGCTGCTTCTGTAATCAGTTTTACATACTTCTCAACTGACTGGGTGTGTCATGGGAATTTGAGGTAGTTAAACGCTGATAGCGCTTTGTCTTTCAACAAAGAAGCAATGTGTTCAGTTGGCATCTTGGACAGTAGTGGCGGCGGTGCAGATTGACCAATCAATTACTTCGGTATAGTCGTTTGCACTAAAATTTATTGAAGGTATTTTGAAGTCTCTTACGTAACCTTCAGCCGATGGTTCATTTCTGGATTTAAGGATCCTCCTGTAGCCAAGTTCTCTAATGTGTGGTCTCTCATCCATTATCATAGCCAACATAATATTTTCAGGGCGTCAACCCTGCTCGCAACTTTAGATATTTTGCGCGAATTCAGTAAAACAAGAATGGGTCTAATTACTTTTTGTATGCATTAAGAACACTCTTAAAAACACATTTTTCACTATTACAACAAAAAATGTATTTTTTTTTTGTAATTTTTGCTTTTTTTTTTAATTTTGACTTTCTTTTGGTAACTTTAGGTCTTCCGCCCGATTTCAAATTTTGAAAAAAAAAATTTTTAATATTTTTTTATTTATAATGACGCCTATGCGCAAGTTTTCCGTGTTATTAGAATTGTATTGCAGAAAAAAACGCGTTTTTCGATCCACTCTTATGGTGCTAAAATTGATTTGTATTATTATTTTATTTGCGTTTATATGTCATGAATGGTAAAGGGTGTTGGCAAACGCTATACTACGTAATAACGCAGGTATTAAAAGTATCTGAAAAAGAATATATTTCTCAGCGATCTACCCATTTATTTCACATTACGTAGCTATTTTACCTGCTCCTACGCAAATTGCTTTATTACTACAAACATCCAGTTAAATGTTGAAAGTTTCTGTGTGCGACGTTAGGTCTACGTCGCTTGCCGGGTGAGTCGATTTTAAATCAACCGAGTGTACATTTTGCCAGGAAAGGCCGAATTGCAGGCTTATTTTAGTTTGAATGTCCCGCCTCGATTGGCTTGGGTTTAACATAAGTTGGTAATAACACATAGAAATAGGCATGTAGCTAGAAATAATGTAAAATGTAACGAACAGTCTTTCTGGATGTCATTCTATGTACAGTTTATGAAAATATAGCGAATATGTTTTAAAAGTTTTATCTACTGTTTATTTGTCAAGGTAGAGGAGAAAAAGGTCTACAATGGTAAAGAAATAAATTAAAAATATACTTGCGTTATCGAAAAAGATTTGAAAAACTACTCATTATTTTAGACGGCCATTTTGTTTATAGACAAAATCTTAGAGCTACAAGCACCTTTGGCAATCGTTCTCGCGATGGCGCTGCAAGCAACCTATCCTATTATTTTAATCGCTATAATTTATCAATTACATATGTCTAAGTAAGAGAAATAAAAGCAGTTTTATATAAAAATAATACCTAACACACGTACTTTTTAAAATAATAAAAAAATAATTTGGGTACGTATTTAATACTGTTTTAATTTCCTTAATTTAGAGGAATATATTTTACATTCTATACATTACCACTTAAATTTAGCTCAAATAATATAGAAAAATATCATTATATTTATACTAAGTAAAGAAATCAATTTTTAAATTATGTATTGGTATTGGACATTATTACGCGTTGCCAAATTTCCAGTATTAGAGTAATTTCATTAAATAGGTTGAATAGTGTTGAATAGTCAAATCTTAGGTGTAGATTTGACTATCTAGAAAACTCGGTACTTACAAAAGCACCAAAAATTTCGTAGAAACATGCAAAAAAAGATATACATAAATAAAACAAATTCGTTGGAATATTTTTGTTAATAATGGAATTTTACTGTAGATTATTGCATAAATATAAAACAACTACAATTTGTTTACAATTTTGACCTACAGACAAATACAAAATACGTTAAACTGAATATCAAAGAAATTAATATGTAGATTAAAAGATACTGTCTAACGGGCTAGTCGAAGAAGATCTGGGTAATAGATGAATAGTAAATTATTTAGAATAATCGTAAAAATTGCAATAAATAAAATTGCTAAACCATACATAGTTCGTTTAATATCACTTTTCCAACTCTGATTTGAAATATTTTTATAAAGATCTTTGATAAGAATTGGTATTTCCTTCATTTTAAAAGAAGTGTTATTGCGCTGGAAATAATACTTCTACCTGTGTCGATACTATTTCAACAGAATGTACAATGTAAGATGGAGAATATAATATGGTATATTCTATCATCCACTTGATCATGTGATAACAGCAATACAATTTATAGTAAATCTTGTTTTATAAATTCTTTCTCAACAGAAATTCCTTTCTCATTTAATCATTTTTTTTACTTCTTAGAGGCTGTACTTGGTACTTTTCCAGTATAGGTAGAATATTGCATAAAATGAAACTGAGTATTTTATGTTTCTCAAGCATAAGTACATGTTCGACATATATTCATCAATGGGTATTCTTGCATGACACTTTATTTTCTATACTGGTGCACGTGAATGGTTTCCATTTACTTTGCAAATAGAATTCCTTCGCCAGAGGCCAAAGTGTACAAGTACTTTTCTTTTAGTGAAAAAGTTTCCCCCAAATGCTTCCTCTTGCAGACTTTCATCTTGACAACCTATCATTTTAGACTTTTTATGTGGCAATAACTATGTATTTTGATTGTACTAATAATAGTTTAGCGATAAGTCGAAGAAAATGCGACAATACAAATATACACAAAATATATAGGTACACGACAGATGACAAACCCACATTTCCAATAACCAATGAAATACATCTCATGAAGAATAAAAATATTATACGGGAAAAGCGCTTCAAGCAGTGGCGGCTCTTTAATGAGAGCAAGTGAGCAATTGCACCCCCTGCAATTTTGAAACAAAACAAACCAAGCGGCGACTAACTGTGAAAGTATTTATTTATTACGTATTCATAGTTATTGAACAGGAACATGGCAGTGAGCGACGCGCGTAACAACCTACATGATGGATAAAATGATATCAGAATGTGCTTGTGCGAACTATGTATTGTGTAACTGCTGCTTCTGATGCCGGCCGATTTTAAAATAGGTTTAAATTATTTTAAAACTTGATATTCTACATACATAGCGTAACCGGCACATAAGCAACTAATGATCGTTTATGCAACCAAATTTACTCGTACTGAGCAATGCCCAACCGTTGCTCCGTCAAGCCATTAACATTACATTGAAGGTGGGGAGAACTGTGTTTTGTCACAGAATAACCAGAAGGGACACGATCCGATCATGGAATTTATGCGCATGACCGTAAATCGCCATGTTGAAAACTCACAATGGTTATGTTTACGTATCGTGTGTTTACTAAGGCTACAGTTATTTTTAATTTATTCTAAATTTCTATAAAACCTCGCCGGTGGTGTAGTGTTCTCTCCTGCAAAAACAATACGACATTAACAGAGGGATATAGCTTCTTCCTGTACCCTCAAAATGATAAACTGTAAGTGTTTTGTTACGTTGGACAACTATTTCAATTTTTGGTCTTTTGCAGTGCTTTGGAATGGCTAAAAATATGTAAGCGTGAAGATTTGTTATAGAAAGAGGTATTAATTGGAGAGCTATATAATACCTATATATGTGGAAAACATTTTGAAGATAGAATGTTTTTAAATTTCACGAAAAATCGTTTGAAACCGCATGCTATATCAACATTATTTATTTGTGATCCAGTGAAACCATTAACAGCTATAAAATTAGCTTAATGTTACTGAGCGATAAAAGTATATCAATTTATTGTAAAATGTTACAGTCAATGCATCACCAACAAGGTGTATTGTAGAGACGGATGAGACTGTACCTATTAGAGCACTTATAATGTTTTCAGATTGTTGTAATAAATATGTTACGTAAATAGCCTTTGTTTTATTATAAGGAACTAAAACTTATAATGCATACTTGAGAATTCTAAGTAGTTTTCATCTATCCATTCTTACAAGTTACGATAGTTATAATATCCACGAAGTACATATGTAAATACGTATTAATTTACTAATATTCATATTCCTTTTTCTTTCGCTTATTCTTAATTTGAAATCACAAAGCAGTTAAATGCAATGCGTTGGTCATTGGACGTTAAAAAAAAGTAAAAATTGTTTCGTATATTTGCCTATAAAAAACTGAATACACCATTTTTATGGTAACTGTCAACTATCAAAACAAACATTGTGAGTTTACAATATGGCGGATTCGAATACAATGAATTCAAGGTTCCCAAACGACGCACCCTCGATAACAATAGAAAAATCAGCTGTTGTCCTTTCTGGTTATTCTGTGGTGAGCAAGATATCCAGTCTGCTCACCGCTGTTGTAGGATGAATTTCGTCTCTGCGTTACAGAATAACACGTTTTCGAGGTTAACGTATGATAAAAAAATCGCAATAAAAAATCTTAAACGGCCGATGCCTCAATTATGTTTAGAAAATAAACAATCTGTTAAAGGTAAAGACGTTATAAGAAAATTCAAAATGGATATTTATCAGAAAAATGACTGAATTTGTGGGTGTGAAATTAAAAATACTTTGTTTTGTTTTCTGTGTCTTTTGTATTATACTTTTTAATTTTGAAAGTATGCACTCCCTGTGTGAACCACCCCGAGCCGCCACTGGCTTCAAGTCCTTCGCAACGTTGCCATCGAAAACAAGGATAGCTACATAAGAAGCATATAAGAAGGGAGTTACTATTACCAATTACTAGCCAAAAAAAGTTCAATCGTGAAGCTCCAGTTGTAATAGTTATTTACGAACCAAGTGCGTGAAATCATATTTCGCGAATAAGTGACCAGTTTAAAGCGCGAGCCGGAGGCGAAATGTTTCACGCACGAAGTTTGTACAATATTTTTTGTACGAGAACTATAATAATAATACATATTGTTAAATACGTTATCGTTTATGACCATATTATTAAGGTTAGGGATTTATGATTTTAAAATGTCACTAAATTAATCAAGTTCCAGGAAGTACCAACTTTACTTTTACGCACTCGTGTTTAAAGTGACTTTTTACGAACGCAAACCAAATCGTGAAATGACAGGTTTTGATAAGCGAGTACAAATAGTATATTATGACACTAGTGCATAATCAAGCTTTTAAAGCACGAGTAACGAGTTTAAAGCCACGACGCGAAGCGGAGTGGCTTTAACGTATTTTCGTATATTTTTATTGATGATTTTTTATTAATGATAGTGACATCTATAATCTATCGGAGTTGTGATTTCTCGCCATCTTGACTGTTACGAGATTTTTTATGTTGAAACCCCCTCTTAATATACTATATTTATCATAAATCCAAAATGTCTATAATTTGAAAGAAGTGACCAAGCGATAAAATGCCTCGGTCCGGTTGAGATTTATCTATTCGCATTTTTTTGTAAAACATATACCGAGCTAAATTTCCAGATATACTTGCTTTTCTTCTTCCGCTAGAAGTGATAATTGCGTTGATTGGTCGCCAAGTTGAATCAGTGAGATTTGTATCCACACCTGTTTCAAAATCTTTCAAATGAACCGAATAGTTGACAGTAATTTAATTTAAACTAAATATAAAAGCTTCGAAGGATAGAGGCAATAGTTAAAGAGACATTTCTTGGAGTCGACTGGTTACCTTAAATAAAAAGCTATTTTTCTGGAAATAAAAATAGCAAGTGGTACAAATATATTTAAAGAAATGAAAGAGGAAGAAATTTGAAGGAGGTCATGCAAAATAAAAGTCGGCGAATAGACAATTGAAAAATTAAATGAAACGTTATTTTTTCTTTCTAGTTTTATTCAATTTTTCAGTTTTCTATTCACCGAGATTATTGTTGTTCCTTGGAAAATCGAGTTACAAACAAAGTTTTCAACCAGAATACCCAATTGGCACCAGGAACGCTTGTCCCATGTCTCTTTGGTAAATCCAAGAACCTATTGCCCTTCCGTGATGGTTTCTATGGTATTTTCTCTAACCAAATTTCGATTCATCTATTTTCACTTTCTAGTCGGATTCCCTAAGCTCGATTGATTTATACGTCGTAGCATTGAACACCACATTCCTGCAGAATATTCAATCGACGCAAATGTGTAATTATTCAGAAATAAATATCAATCCACCACGACCAAAGTTTCAAATATACATACTTAAATGAGATTTCTCAAAGAATTTTCCCGTACGAACATTTTTTTTGTTTTGTTTTGTGTTTCACACAACCGCCTTTTGGTTAACATTCTTAAGGGCTTATACCAAGTGACTATAAATGTTTGTAACAAATATTTACTTTGGCAACACTGAAAAATTGGCTTGCCTGGTTATTCGTATATAGGTACAACTTTGTAGGTTATGTCATTTGTATCATATGGATGCGTTATGCATGTTTGTTTACCGATACCAGAAGGAAGATTTATAGAAAACGAGTTTTTTGAACGCATATTTTAAACGACTAAACAAAAATTATTCAAAGAATATGCTCAAAGTGTCGACCTTCCACTGCTAAACAACATTGTACTCGTCGTGATAAATTGTTAAATACATTAGTTGACATTTCAGGTCCTATATTTGCTATTGCCTCCTCAATAACGTTCCGTGACTGTTGTAAATTCTGTATTTGATTCCGGTATATTGTATTTTTCAAATAAGGGAACAAAAAGAAATCTAGCGGCGTCAAATCGGGAGATCTACTTGACCACAAACCTACACTAATCAAACGGTCTGAGAAGAATTGGTGTAAATAATTAATTGTTATTTGTGCAGTGTCTGGTGTAGCTGAATCTTGCTGAAAATAACCACTCGTTAACTCTATGTCATCCAACTGATTTATAAATGATTCCAAAATAATGGTTTGGTAGCGTTGAGCATTAATCGTTTCTTGAAAGAATATCGGACCAATAATTCTTTGTCGTGACATTGCCACCCAAACACCGATTTTAACTAGATGCAATGGCACTTGGACTAAGTTCTGCGGATTCTCTGTCGACCAAGTTCTGAAGTTCTGGGAATTAACATAACCAGACAGATGAAACCAAGCCTCAGATTGTTATTATACCAGTAACAAAACTATGTTCGTAATACGAAATCAGGAGGATGAGGTTGCCGAACAATTGTAAATTTATACGGATGTAAATGCTTTTTTAGGATCTTACGAGTGGATTCATAGGAGAGTTCTGGAAAGGACGTAAAAAAGGTTAAAATGAAATAATCATAATTGATAATGGGACTTTACTTATTTGTTGAGATAAACGACATACTGAAATACGAGGATTTTCTGCAACACGTTCATTAACATTATTCAAAACATCAGGTGCAGCAACAGTGGGACGGCCAGTAGATTTACCTTTAGCCACATTACCGGTGTTCAAAAACCTTTCAACAATTCTTGTAGTGTGTATAGTAAAGCTACGGTAATCAACTTGGTCCTCTGGATACATTGCAACAAATTGCTCAAAAGTTGATTCCAGCGAATATATCTAATTACCATCATTTTATAAGCCGCTTCGAAAATAAGCTATTACAATAAATGTGTTTTGCTCAATAATAAATACCATTGTTAAAATGAAAACGAGTGGTTTTATTCGTATGACTTTTGCTTTGACAAATATGACAAATTTAATTTAAAAATCAGGTGTGCTAACATAAAATTACAGAAGTGTTGCCAACTTAAGTCGAAAATTTACAATCATTTATAGTCGCATTGTATATGTACAAGTCCTTCCATTCTATAAATACAATATAAGTTACAAATTTGGCCTTTTTTCTTTTGATTTTATCAGAAAATGTTAAGATACACATTTTATTTGGACGTTTCTCGTGTACAATCTAAAAATATTTTAAGTTCTCGGAGGAACTCGGTTTTATCTGTACAGTACTCAGTTGTTTTTTTAATGTAACACCCTATATATTTTCATATTTTTGATATGTACATCGAATTTTAAGTCAACGTTGTTAAGACTTTTCTCAGCATAAGTCCACCCATTTAGGAGAAAAACACATGATTTTGTACCAGTAGTAAAATATGGCATTTTGACACATAATAGAATGCCGAGTCATTTCTCTAACGTCTGAACTAAACAGATCAATAATGGACCCATTATTAACCTATGTGACCTACGTAAATAATGAAAACAAATAATAGCCATGCTGCAATCATGCAATCGCTGTACGATGTCAACCATCAAAATATTGAATATTATGTTTTCGTATACAGTACGGTCGACCGTCCTAGGGTCAGTCGATGTCAACCGAACCAGTATGCAAAACACCACAGACGCGTACTCAGACAGGTTCTTGCTGTCAATTCGACAGTATCGCTCCTCTGTATGTATTTACTATACTACATAGGTACTATTTATTGTTGTTCTCCTATTATTATTTTTCTCTTTAATAATGAATGTGTTATGCCTTGAAGAAATAAAATTCGTAGTGAAATATCATCATCGTCGTCAGTCTGTCAAATTACCTGTTCTTTCTAAGCAAAATTTGAAAAAGTATTGGTTATGAAACTGTACGCCGCATAATTAAGAATGTTGGAAAACATGGTTGTTTGTACCCACATCGTCATAAAAAGACTCTAATAACAGAAAATGAGGAAAGGGATATTCTAATTTGTGCCGCAGTAGAAGGAACCTCGCGTATATCTAGCAGAAAAATTGCAAAGCAGCTGAATGCTTCACATAATACGGTGTTAAGAGTTTTAAAGAAAAAAATATATCCTAATGATGACAGATTCGACTTTTGTGAAGCACTTATCGGACGTTACATCAATGTCAAACACTTTGTCAAAAACATTTTATTTACTGATGAATCCTCTTTTGTGTTGCATGGACGTCACAGTCCCTCTGTTACACGCTATAGGTCTAAAGATAATCAACACATAACAAACAACGTTCGCAGAACAAAATCCCCAAAAGATGCATGTGTGGACAGGTCTTTTGGGAGACCGCATAATTGGCCCTTTTTTTATTGAAGGCAATTTAAAGACGAAAAGATATTTACAGCTTCTACAATATACTATGCTGCCGTACATAGGAAACCTTTAAAACGTCGCTATACGCGATGTGTGGTTTCAGCAAGACGGGTCTTTTGGGAGACCGCATAATTGGCCCTTTTTTATTGAAGGCAATTTAAAGACGAAAAGATATTTACAGCTTCTACAATATACTATGCTGCTGTACATAGGAAACCTTTAAAACGTCGCTGTACGCGATGTGTGGTTTCAGCAAGACGGCTGCCCGGCTCATAACGCACTTATCGTAGGAAGATACTTAGAGGAAATCTTTTATAATCGGCTGATCACCGGGTGGAATGTCATTCGGTGGCCTCCTAGGTCACCCGATCTAGTTTCAAACGATTTTTTCTTATGGGGTTATGTAAAGTCCACAATTTATGGATTTGAAAATAATAGAGCTCATTCTATGAGTTACGTGAAAAGATAATAGATTGCATGCGAAACATATCAGCCGAAACATTGGCCAATGTCCGTAGAAATTTTGTTGATAGGCTAGGGTATTGTGCATTTCAGCTAAGAGATCGTTCTGAGAATCTATTGTCTTAAGTTTCCCTTTATCCTGATTTTCCATAGAACCTTGTTTTTTTAATATTTTGAACAATAAATCTGACATTTTTAAAGCAATTTATATTATTTGTGGATGGATTTCCCGTTTTGAAAGTATTGTTTGGGTAGTATTTTCGTACTGTTAGATAGATAGATAGATAATTACGTGGGATGGCTATGTGGCCTCTTGCTACTGCGACCTATAGGTCTATTGTAGCTCCCTATTATCTAGACCATCCGGTCTAGCTTCGCCTTTTTTTATGAGGTTTTCCAGCCTTGCCGGGTTAGTCTTCATGTAGCTCGCCGCGTGTGGGTATGGTTCGCCAATGCACTCTAGCCTCAATCTGGCTAGTCCCTCGCATTGGCACAGGATGTGCTGCGAGGTCTCTTCATCTGTCTGACAGATTCTGCACATGGCGTCTTCCGCCAGATCAAAGTTGCTCATATGCTTGTTGAGTCTGTTATGTCCTGTTAAAAGGCCTACAACTAGCCTGACCGTTCTCCTGCCTTTGTTCAGAAGGTCCTCGGTGTATTTAGGCATGTATTCTTTGATGTATTCTTTAGCCTGCCGCTGTCCTGGGGAGCTTTTCCACCATTGCTGACTCTAAGTCTTCTAAGGATCTGCTCTGACGTTAACCTTACTCCGTATTCGTCCGGTACGAAGGTAACGCAGGTGGTAGGTTTTAGGATCTGCCTTCCTTCCAGGGTCCCGAGACGTTCTCCGTCAGCCACCACGCGCTTTCCTCGTCCGCGCAGGTCACGATCAAGTGGCCCGGTCTGAACAGACACTTGCTCTGGAATCTTTTCATTGGCCTGTAGTATGGCATGGTGTACCTCAATGAGCTTCTCTCTCTCTAGGAGTACTCTTGGGTACGCTTCGTCCACCACTGCAACCTTGACTCCCGCGATAGCATCTCTGAAGGAAGCAACCTCAGTTTTAGCCTTTTTCTTCGTGGAAGCGGTGCTTCGTGGTGTACTACTCTCTAACCTTTGCCGCTTCGGGGTCTTTGGGGTTTTTTCGCTCTTTGTTGTTGTTGATGAGCTTTTCCCAAGATGACTGATCACGTTAGCCTTGATTACAGCCCTTTTGGCCTTGATATAATCTTGTCCTTGCGCGACCAGTTTCTTAATTTTACCCTTAGAAGTCCCAGAGACTCGCGCTCCTCGGATTTCTTCGTCGGACATTAGATCGACATCCTCCGGGATATCAACTCTAATGCTTAATTTTTTCGGGGGCCACCGCGCGCTTTCCTCGTCCGCGCAGGTCAGCATCAAGTGGCCCGGTCTGAACAGACACTTCACAAAGCGGACCTGTAGTCCTTGCTCTGGAATCTTTTCATTGGCCTGTAGTATGGCATGGTGTACCTTAATGAGCTTTTCTCTCTATAGTATTCTTGGGTACGCTTTGTCCACCACTGCAATCTTGACTCCCGCGATAGCATCTCTGAAGGAAGCAACCTCAGTTTAAGCCTTTTTCTTTGTGGAAGCGGTGCTTCGTGCTGTACTACCCTCTGACCTTTGCCGCTTCGGGGTCTTTGGCGGTTTTTCGCTCTTTGTTGTCGTTGATGAGCTTTTCCCAAGATGACTGGTCACGTTAGCCTTCATTACAGCCCTTTTGGCCTTGATATAATCTTGTCCTTGCGCGACCAGTTTCTTAATTTTACCCTTAGAAATTCCAGAGACTCGCACTCCTCGGATTTCTTCGTCGGGCATTAGGTCGACATCCTCCGGGGTATCAACTCTAATGCTTGATTTTTTCGGGGGCCTTAGATCTGTGTCCCTCTGGCTCCCTTGACCTGTTGATGGGGCTGGCTTAGGTTCCTGCCTTTCAGCTTTGGACCTTTCGCCTTTACCCTCATCCGAAGTTGGATGTGAAACACTTATTAATTTTTGGTTTGTACTTACTCATGATGAATCCCACGAGAAGCTAGGGAAAACAACTACAACAGAGCCCCGCATGCTGGGTGGAGGGGTATATACAATGGGGTTCCCTCTGGTGCCCCAAGGTTGGGCAGACTAATCTTATATTTAGCCACGCATCTCCTCGGCCGGACGCCCTGCCTTAGGATTTAGGTTTTTTGTGAGGTTGTCTCCTCTCGATCCGGGCGGTTAAGCCAAAATCCCCCAACACTCCGTGATCGTGAGACATGACCACAGCAGCACGGAAGTGCCTGGTATATCGGACAGATGACCTGCTCCGTCCGGCGCCGTTTTTAATCCTGGTGCAAACCCGACACGACAGCCGGGATTCAGGAGTATCCATCTTAGTCTGGCATTTCAACAGAAACCTATCCGACATGGGAGACCCTACCAGTAGCACCGCTACCGATGGCATGGTTTTCTGTATCCTTAACGCACGCAAGCCCCATCACCCGCTCGTTCAGTCAAGCTGCCGGAGCTACGTCAAGGTGTGGATACAGCGATGGGGTTTCCTACTGTTAAAAGCAGCTTGAAAATATTTATCTCTTTTTAAAATTGTTTTTATTTCCATAAGAATAGACAACCTCGATTTCTCAAAAGTTAACGGAATTAAACATTTTATAAAGGATTGAGATCGCCGGTAAATGAAACAGAAATTTTTTTTTTTCAAAGACTTGTGGCTTTCGAAATTTTTTGAGTTGAAAGATGCCCGAGGAAGTCACGTGACCCAAACGCAAGCTGACGTAGAAAACCTGTAAGTCAGATTATAAGGTTGACATTACTAATATGATAACACAAATATATGATCCTTTTTAACCATTAATACATAGAATTAGTACTTTGTGTACATGCATGATAATACATATTATTGTAACGTCTGTACTTGTAGAATATCACTAATTTTAATACCATACTACTCGTACAGGTTAGGTACTTGTACTTACATCATAATGATCAGAACAAAAATATCCTGTAGTCTTCTCTGCCAAAGGTTCATCTCTCCTCATGGTAGTGAACCATTTTTTTTTGTAAAAAGAAATCGTTCGAATACAAGGCACAAGTAGTCAAGCCATTGATTTCAATAACATAAACAAAGGTTCATACGTCACAAGTTGTAGTTCATGTAAACGCCGCGTTTTGGGAGAGCGCTGTAATCGTGCTTCTTTCTTCCCCGATTTCTAGGTGAAAAACTATATTTTTTCGTCTGGGAATAAAAGAAATGGGTTTTTCTCATGATTATCTTTAAATTTGAAGAATAATTACAACGTACATAGGTTCTCTATTTACCGAAGGCGTCTGTGGTTTATTTCATACGTTTTCGATCGACTGACCCTAGGACGGTCGACCGTACTGTATAAGCGTTTCGATTCATGTGCAAGCTAGTACTCAACTACCTGTTCTGCAATCTCGTACATTTAGAATCTTTTTCTTCAGACATACATAAACAAAACGAAAAATAATCTAGAAAATACTTTGCTTTTAGTTTCAGCAGTTATATCAAAACTTATCTGTCAACGTCAAAATGAAGCCCACTTACATTTGTTTTATAAGTTTTATTACAAGTGCAGTCTTACATACATTAGTAAATTTATTCATTATTATCAAGGTGTCAAGATCCAATTAGACTACTGGTACAAAAACTAGTATACATACTTTGGTTGTCTTATAAATATTATATAAGTATATCTCTAAGCTGTTCTGCTCGATTTGCCAAATCTGGAGAATACCATTCTATCACATCCTCTGTGAATTTTCTACACTTCACCAATGGAAAAGAAGAATTGAATTGGTGCAAAAGAACACTATAAAATTGATCGAAACCGTCTGACCCAGAAGAAATAATATGAGACCAATTTTCACAGGCAAGCTGTGATTGAAACTGTGCAACCGAGTCCTTAGAAAAGTTGCGTCTATATTCTGTAATCGGTGCAATCAGTTTCGACGGTAATTCAATTTCCAGTAGCTGGAATCGATGATCTGGGAAAATCAAATCTCTTGTGGAACACGTATGTTTAGGAGTATTATCGTCAATAAAAATGTTGTCTAGCAGTGTAGATGATAGAGAAGTAATCCTCGTAGGATCAGTTACAGAGGGGACAAGATGAAAACAATTAAAAACACTGAGCACTTTCCAAACAGTAATTGTGTTATTTAAAAAATGTACTTTAAAATCGCCGCAGACTATCACCGCGTGGTTTGTATTCGTTACTTCGTGAAGCAAATCAAATAGCTTTTCACAAAGAACATCAAGATCGCCAGTGGGCGATCTATACAAGCAGATAACAATAAAAGGATTGGTACTCATGGTTACCCCAACACATGCGTACTCGAAATCCTGCTCCACCGAATTCACTGAGCAAAAAAAAGCATCTGAGCGTATACCATTTCGGACTAAAATTGCTGGCCTGCCCGCTCAACTTAGATTTTATTATCGCCTTGATAATGACAGCATTGCTGTTGAAACGCGTCGGTGTTTTAATTAAAACTTGTTTGGTGTTTAGTGGGTTAAAGTGTTTAGTACTGTTTATTATTCAGACTTTTTGATAGTTTTCCTATTTTGGTCTGCAAATTAGTAATTATAATTTGCTTTTCATTCAGCTTGTCCTTTAATGATTGTAATTCATCTTCGAATCTCAGTTTCTCATCCTTCAATTCACTTAATTCAAATTCTGCTCGTGCAAGTTTATTACGCAAGTCTTCAACTATATCCGTTTCTCCACCATCCATTCCTGTATGATCAGATATCACGGTAATATAACTGTTATTCATAGTTCTACGTTGAGTCGTTGCGTTCGATGACCGTTGACTAGTTGCTTTATTCGGCTCTGCTCTGTTTCCGTCGTAGTTATTGGCGGCATTTTAATTTAATTCTTAGGTTTATTTTTCTTTTGGAAAAGCAATTTATAGATTACAGGTAACAAATATAAATATAAATATTAATTATAAATATATAAAGCTAATAAACAGATGGGCAGAGTATATTTAGCAATAGAGTTAACAAAATAGATTTAAACAATTAAAACATCGGTATCACCAAACACCACAACTTTGATTAATTACTCGGGACACGTGTTTCGAGAATGCATGGGTTCTCATCATCAACCGAATACCGAATGAATAAATAAAATTAAAAAACTATCACTATAAACCTCCTCCTCCTACTAGTATAAACAAACATGGCATGCGATTCTTTACCTAACCGGCCGTTAACACATGTTGAGAAGGGACCATCTATTTCTTACTTAAATTATCGAACAAGACCGATTTTCCAAGAATCGATAGTTCTCTATTCATGAGATTATTTTCGTGTTTATCAATGGCTTTTAATAATTTGGCACTGCCTATTTCAATATGATGTCCCTTTTCAATTAAATGTTGCGCTACTGCGGACGATTCCTTTCTTCCATATCGAAAGTGAGCTAGGTGTTTTTTATATCTAGTCTCTATTGACCTTTTTGTTTGCGCGATATAAATTTGATCACAGTCTTTACATGCGATTTTATAAATTCCAGACTTCTGTCTCATCTCGGGTTTGTCTTTCGAAAGATTTTTTAACGTACTATTGGTCTTAAAACGAACATTTAATCTGAACTGTTGAAAAACGCAGTTCAATCCTTTGGTTATGGGATGGAACGGATAGAGTGGATCGGATTATACAACTAAGGAATACATCAGGAATGCATGCAAAGACAAAATTGCAAAAAATGCTCGTGTTAGTTGTTTCAACAATAGTAAGAAAGAACTCAAAATTGTTAAAGGTCTTAGAGAGAAAAATTGTTTTTATCTAAAATCCAATAGAAACCAACAATAAACAAACATACCACCCACGTAATACACAAACGTATAGGGATCATACACGCCATCAAGAAACACCATCTTATAATAATAATTCAAAATCGAAAAATAAAGTACCAGAACTGAATTCCATTCAAATTGAAGCTGAAACACATTCTTCACCTTAAACTCTTTTTTAGCCTAGATCCTCCAAATTCTTGTAATAATGTTAATAAAACAAATGAAACACATTTAGATTCACAAACTTTTGACAAGAACATTCAAATTGTAACGAATATAGCGCCTATAATAGAAACACATACGCAACATACTTCAGATACATCCATATTTGATATAGATGATAATATACGGGGGCAAAATGATAAACAATATAGGGATATTATACAGAGGCCTATTTTAAACACATATGAACATATGATTTTAAACGGAGATGGTAATATGCAATATAGTGTAAATATGGAAAAACACTTACCATTTATTGATGTTGAATTCTGCGATATTAAAATGTTTGCATTAATGGATAGTGGATCAGAAATTTCTTTTGTATCTCAAGATGCTTACGACAGGAATGTGGAGAACTTTTCTAAATTTGTCTTGAAAGTTAATTCTATGAACATCAGATTCGGTACTAACAAGCATTTGGCTAAAATGGAAAAATCCATTTGTAATGATATAAAAATTAACGAAAAGGTATACAAATCGGTATTATATGTTATGCCAAGTTTAAAATATGCAATATTATTGAGTCACGACTTTTTAAAGAAATATGAGTGAAATGTTAATTTTAAAGACTATTTATTGAAATTACAAGATAATAATCAGATTTTAATGACAGGTTTTGTTAAGCCAGACGTACAGGAATTGGACAATGTATTATTAAACTCCATAGATGTATCCCAAAGAGCAGATACCCACAAGATATGCGACAACATAGAATTTCAAGAGAATAAGCGGTAGATTATCGTATTGAAGAACAATATTGCGAATATTAGCATCATTAATGGCTATGCAGCAGTGGAAGATGCGTCGCAAAAGGAAAAAGAAGGATTCTATGAAAAAATCGACCAAATGTATGAAAAGATTCCACGCCATGATACGATAACAATCCTAGGCGACTTTAACGCTAAAATTGGGAGAGAAGCCTACTTCAAGAGTGTTATCGGAAAGCACTCACTACACGCTACTACAAATGACAATGGAACTAGACTGTGCAATCTAGCCGCACAGTGTAACATGATTATAGCAAGTACCAAGCTCCAACATAAAATCGAGCATAAGACAACATGGGTATTCCCTGGAAGAACATACGGCAATAAAATTGGTCATATACTCATAAAAAAGAGAGGAAAAATGGATAATATCCCGTATCCATTTTTCTCCCTCTTTTTTTAAGGTAATACAGAGGTACTAGTGTAAACACTGACCACCACCTGGTAATAGCTAAGATAACACTTTGAAAAACGGATAGTGTCAAAAGGAAAAGTATCAACAGAAAACAGGTGCATATATAAACTGAAAATCGGCCAGAATCAAGTAGAGTATGAAAATGAAATCAAATTACAGGTACAATAAAATGAGCAGAACAAAGATGTGGGCGATAAGTGGATAAATATAAAAAATGCTATAATATTTGCAGCGGAAAAAAACCGTAGGAAAAGAAGAAGTCCCAAGAAGGCAAACATGGTTTGACGCGGAATGCGAAACAGCGATGGAGAATAAGAGAAAAGCAAGATTGAAATGGCTACGCTCTAATAATGAGAATGACTATGAAGAGTACAGATGTGAAAGAAAAGAGGGTGATAAAATAATAAAAAGAAAAAGGAAGAGGAGATAGAGAAAAGGCTGGACGAAATAGAAAGGGATTGTAAGAATAATAGCAAACTATATCAATATACAAAGAAGGAAGGTAGCAACGATAGGCATAGAGAGGAAGGTATGAGAGGATTACGTGAAAATGAGTGCCCAAGTGGAAGAAGAGCAGGAGAAAGATGGATATCCATTGACCGAGATACCAAAAGAGGGACAAGTAAAGTAACTCGAAGAATGCCGAGAAATAATCGGTAATTTAAAGTGTGGGAACGCTCCCAATAAATTGTTGAAAGGTGGAGGGCAGGAATTGATGTCAAGAATATATAACCTAATACTACAGATATGGAAAACAGAAGTGATGCCAGAAGAATGGAAGCAAGGAATAATAGCATCAATTCCAAAGAAAGGAGACCTTAAAAAGTGTGAAAACTATAGACAAATTACCCTACTAAGTGCAACATACAAGATCTTTACAACAGTATTACTAAAGCGACTAAATGTATACACACAGAGAGCAGTTGGTGAGTACCAAAACGGATTTAGACAGAGCAGGTCAACCGTGAACGCAATACATGTTCTTAACAAAATTATTGAGAAAAGCTACGAGGAAGATATACTATTGTATATAATTTTTGTATACTTCAAGCAAGCCTTCGATAGTTTAAGAAGAAAGATCATCCTGAAGGACGCAAAGGAAATAGCAATACCAGAAAAAATAATTCGATTAATCAAAGCCACAATGGCAGGCTCGACGGCAGTAGTAAAAACATCTGAAGGGAACACCACTCAGGTAAAGACCCATAGAGGTGTGAGGCAGGGAGACGGTCTGTCCACGTCCTTGTTTAATATAGTAGTCGAAGAAATTAGGAAAAAGTAGATAGATCTTCCTGAAATTTTGTATAGGCCCACAGTTCGTCATTATGAACAACTTTTCTCAGTAATATTTTAGCATGCTGTGAACAGGAAATGTACGAAACGGAAATACATCTTGCTCAGATGTCAAGGCCTACGTGATTTTACAAACTCGAAAGTATACTAGAGATAAGTTTCAAACCAAGCAGGGCTAACTTACAAAAGATCAAATTGAGATTCAAAGATTTTTAGTTCCGCACACCTCTTGTAACATCAAGATACGCTGATCTAGATATCAGTATAAAATTAAATTTGTAAAGTCATCAAGTAACGCTAACACGGATGCGCTTTCAAGATTGCCACTTCCAGACACTAACGTTGTATATTCAGATATGGGATATATATATGTATCATATTCAAGAAGCCTTACCTGTCATTTATAAAAATGTAGCGTGTGAAACAAGAAAAGACATAACTTTGAATAAAGTTTTTGGGTTTTGTTTACATGGCTGGCCGACTGAGAACTTTGAAAATAACATACTAAATAACTATTTTAGAAAAAAGAGCAAATTCATATTGAGCATGATTGGTTATTATGAGGATATCGCGTTATTATTCCTAGTAAACTTAGAAAGTTAATTTTGGAACATTTACATAACTCACATTTGAGGTGTAGTAAAATAAAGTCAATTGCTTACTTCCATCTTTCTGAGGGTATATAAACGAGTCGATGAATAATTGTATAAAGACAGACAGTATCATCACAATGGCTTATTCACGTTTAACACATGAAGCCGCTAGAGGTTTTCCTAGCTTTGCAATTCCTCAAGAACGTTCGTGTCTAGACAAGAAATTACAGTGGTTTTGTAAAGAGGCCGAATGCGCTATAATTTACGTTGGGTCACTGAATCTTAGTATTCTATATAAACACATCAGTGCACCAGAAGATTGCCAGACAACTGAAGAACAGGTTAACTGGAAATTTAGCACCACTGTGAAAGTGTGCAAAAATTGTATTAGAGCAATTTATCTGCTGGATGTACTTGGTAAGAAAAAATTGGCAAATAGTTATTAAATATTTTAACAATTTTTTTTTAGATCGAGTTTACCATCATTCACTTTGTTTCTTTTCCGAAGAAGACGAAATCATTAATAAAATAGCTTTTCAAGAGGAATGCGTCAACTGTAAAGCCGAATTAATAATATTTAAGAAAGTCTTGCATTGCAATGAATGTTTGATGATATACAATATTAGAAGAATAGACAATCAACTCCATACGCTTAACATTACAGATTTTTAATAATTTCTTAATATCAATTTAGTAATAAAACAAATATGATAAATAAACACTTATTCTTTGTTCCTATCTCCCAGACAGTGTCTCTACTATCTCGTCGCCGGCGCCCGACGGCAAATACCTACTGCAGCTGAAATTAATTCTGATGAAGGATGCGAAACGAGTGGCGAAGGAACAATTATGGACGAAAACCTGCTCAATTCGTAGTGACGCCGTTGATGGTGCCTCGATATCAAGCCCTTCTACGTCTTCTACAAGACGTAAAAGAAAATATCCAGAAACATCGAAACATCAAAAAATCCAAACGCTTTCGGCGATTATCAAATTTTTCGAGAAATACCCGGTATGTCCCTTATTAAGTTCATGTAAAACTGCACAATGGTTAGAAAATCCTATTTTACGCAGTTTTGGTAGAAATGATTTACAATTTCAATCTGCAATAGATATTTTTCAAAGACAGATTTGTAACAAAACTATTAATGAATTAATTGAATTCTACTTAAATAGTCAACCGTTATTCGATTGTACATCTAGTCATATATACGATTATTATTATTCTTTAGAAGAATCACAAACAAAATTATATGATTTAATTGCTTATCAATGTAAGTATGATGAAGATTTTATAAAAGAATTTTTACAAATTGTTTATAATATTTTAGATAAAAAATTAGAAAAAAAGAATTGTATACAAATTAAAGGCCCAAGTAATGCAGGTAAAACTATATTTTCGAAAATTTGTGCATCATTATGTTTGGTTAAAGGGCAATTATCTAACTTTAATAAATACTGTCAATTTCCATTACAAGACTGCGTAGATACACGTATATTAATATGGGACGAACCGAATTGTGAACCTTCTGCATTTGATACATGTAAAATGTTATTTGCTAGTGATCCATGTATGGCGAATATTAAATATCAAAGTCATGTTCAAATAGATAAAACTCCTATTATTGTTACTACTAATGTCGAAATTGTTCCTTGTAACGATATTTTCAATAATCGTATGTATAAATTTAATTGGAATATAGCACCAATGCTAAAAACTTATATTAAGAATATATATCCGTTAGCTTTATATGAATTGTGGAAATTATATGGTATTTATTTATTTATTTATTTATTTATTTATTTATTTATTTATTTAGATACAAACAGTTGCACATAAAACAACTAATTACATGTATCCTAAACTAATCTTTAATATAATAAGGTGCTCAAGCTATACCCTCAAAAGCTTCATAACAATACAGACAGCAGTCAAACAGAACACACCAGCATTAAAATTATGCTACAAATACATATGCCGAAAAAAGAGAAAAAAGAAGAAAAAAAAAAGACAATTATTTTTGACTATAAGACTGTAAAAATGTGAGAATGTGAGAGGGACAATCAAGGCCTCAGAAATATAATGCAAAATCAAAGTGGACCTAAGGCGAACAATATACTCTTTACATGCTTACAAAATTCACCCTTGGTTATGCCGAAAATTTCAACGACGTCATAATACTGGTTGGATAATTGGCAAATTAAATTTACAGGACCAAGAGCAGACGCTGCAGCGTGCAGCGTGCATAATAATAATAATGTATAATTAATATTAATGTTAGTGTATAAGTGTCCATTTATATATACACATATATGTTAGGTGATGGGTATTAATAAATAAAAAAATTATAATCTAACAATATCTTTTATTTCAATAAAACATATACATCATATTAGTCAGTAGTATCGTATTTTCCATGCCAGTTTTGTGAATAATATTCTCCTATATGAGGTTGTTGCATATAATAATGTAGCATAAATTTATTCTTTGAAGCAATAGCACAATTTTCGAACATGAAATTATTACTAAATCCTATAACGCAAGCAACTACATTGAATTTCATATTCAGCACTTGCATTTACAAAATTAGGAGTAGTATCAGTTGGTGCATTAACTTGTACTGGTTCAATTCCAAAGTGAACTTGTGGTTGCGCCTTTGTTGAATGTAATATAATATCACTTGTAAACATATGATATTTATCAATAATATTTTCATATGCTAACTAATTTCTGTCCGTTTTTTTTCAAATAAAGGATATACTTTTGGAGTATTCTGAGCAAATGCTTCTTCTTGTATATATTGACAAGTCTTCTTTCCAACATCAGTATGATTTATAAATAAGGCTTTAACTTTATTTGGAACAACTGCATTATGATACCTAAGGATGTTTTAAAATGCCATTTCTTGGTTTATAAGAATATTTTATTATCGGAATGTTAATGTGTTCATTTAAATTATATCGATCAATAACATTATCTAACCGAGGCCAGCCACTATTAACGTGATATTTATTTTTAGTAGATTCATTAGTTGTAGCCATTATACAAGCATAATCGGTAATGCTCGATTAGCTCCCCAACTTGTAGGAAAATTCGTTGGTGTTGTAGAAGAATGACAGTCCGTTACATCGCCATAAAATCGATGTGTAAATTCATCTGCTGTTACATCCCCAACTTCATTGGTAGTCATTGGAGCTTTATCATTTTGTTTTAATTTCATATTAGTTACATCTAGTTTTTGATTTAAACCACTACAATGCTTACCAAATATTACATGCATTGAATTAGCACTACCTCTGTTATTGTAGATCCTACATCAAACGAACATCGAACTCCTTTGGGGATTACTTCAACATAAACTTCTTTTATATAACTTCCAATAGGTAAATTACTATATTCAATTGGTGATAAATAAAAAGGTACCCAATCTACAGGTAAATACGCAAGACTTGTTGTATACGCCATATAATCGTTTACAAGTTTAGGAGATCCACGTGCAAATTTAGCTGAAGCGAATCCCCAAGTATGCATTAATCTAGATTTTTAAAAAAATGTCATATTTGGACTTGCTAATGATGAATTAAAATATAATGGAGCTGTACTATTGCCGGGATTAGTAACTCCATTACGATTATCAATACTACTTTCCGCTTGTGGTGCATCTACTTCATCTGTATTCATAGGAGAATTAGTATCATCTTGACCAATGTCGCTAACACCCCGCGAACCGCTTTGTATTATATACGTGACACTGCTTCAACCTTTTACCGATGCGTGTGCGAGAGGTTGCTACAATAACATAATAAACAGAGATAATGACTTTTTTAAAGGAGTTGGTGCTGTCACAAAGTCACCTGGGTGTCACAAAGTCACCTCGTTTTACGGTAACTGATAAGCTTATTAAGCTGTTAGCTAAAAATTTTTCTAATCCTGCAAATTCTGTGTTATAAAAGAAGTACGTAGTTTTTATGCAGTTTTTGTGTGTATGCAGTTTGTACCTACGTAGTTGCTGTGCACGGTAAATAAAATATTCATTCGTTATCCCGACTTGTGACTAGTTATTTCAATTACCTGTGATCTACCTAAATATTTTAAATTTAAGTTACAACACTAATGAGATAATTATACATATAGCCATTTTACTCAGGAAATCCAATATCTTGCTTGATAACATAGATAAAAGAATTTTTTTTATTTCATGTGGCTAGTTTTCTCAAAATCTACAAATTTAAAACCATGGCTATTATACAGGATGAAAACGCAAACCTATATCTTTTATCATTTATTTTGAATCTACATGAAAAATAAACGCCCTTTATATATGGTATTCATATGAAAAAACTGACGGTCTGAGATATTTGGCTTACTATGGTTTTCTAGTTAATTTTCGTCAATAATATGTAATACCTATCGTAAAATTTTGGTTAGGCTAATTAACAGAAAAACATATTTTTTGATCAAATGTTAGGTAATAATGTCGGAAACTGACCGACGGTATCAGGGGTGCGCAAAAAATGTTATCAAGTATGACGAAAAAACAAAATATGAACAATCTTCGTTAATTCAAATGGAACATCCTGCATATTAGTCGTCAGTAAACCGCAGTATTAAATATTCTACAATTTTGCTATAGCATTTCCTATACCTTTAAGTTCAACACTTTAGGTAAAAAAACGCAGTATCATAGTAAAAAGTGAGAAATTTAAGCATAGCTTGGAATTTACCCCGTTAGAAAAAAAAACACCATATATACAGGGTGTCCCAAGTTGAGTGGCGTATTAGAATATTTCCTAAAGTACACCAAAGAGAGCGCTGAAAATTTGGTTGCCTTGGTTTCCGGCCATGCTCTTTTTAAATAAAATAATTTTAAAGATGGCCGACTTCCGGTTATAACGGAAATCGATAGGAACTTCGTTATTTTAAATGAAACAGCCCATATATTAGTGGATTTTTGGATTTTACGAAAAATTTTAGGCTAACTTTCTTAAATAAACCTTATGTCTAAAATGCACCGTTTTTGAATAATTCCACTTTTTTTTAAATAATTCGACAAATCATTGCTGGGCGTCATTCGGCCTCTCTCAGACAACGTTTGACTTACAGCCTTCAAAATTTTTATGATGAGTACTAAGGTCTAATTGTAAATCGTTGTTGGAAAAAAGTCTAATATCTTACACAGGATGTTCAAAATACACTTGCCAATGTAGACAAATTCATACCTTGGGAAGTCGCTTATTTCAAATAGGACACCCTGTATTTTACTAGGCCAATAGTTGGGACTTTTTATTCCCTTTTGATCTGTATTTACATTCCCTATACCTAGCTCTTAAGGTTTTTGAGTTATTTATGATTTTTATAAAACAGACTGATTTGAAAAAAAAAGTTGCCATGAATCATAAAATGACATTTCCAATAAAACAAATACTCTAAAACTAATCTGATAATTACGAAGAGTGTTATTGTTAAGTTAATAGTTGTTCCTTTAATTTGTTTTTACTGTTTGATTACAATACACTGAGTAATAATAATACAAATAATAATAACCATAATGAATAATTACAATTCTTCAAACGAAGACATTTTAAATTTGTTTTTTATTCATGGACAGTGTAACAGAATGGCTGCTCGAACATGCAGAAACTTTAATGAAACTTACCCTCAACTACCACCGATGACAGAAAATAAATTGAGAAGGTATTTGGCCAATTTTCTAACAACTGGTAGCGTTAAAATAAAGAAAGCTACATCTGCTCCGGTTACTGGGAATGAAGATAATGAAGTTTCGGTTTTGGCTTATTTTGAAGCGTTTCCACGAGCGTCAACCAGAGCCGCTGAACACGATTTAGGCATTCCACGCTCTTCCATACACAGGATTATGAGAAACCATAAGCTACACAATTTCAAATTTGTAACTGTGCATGCACTACAACCTACAGACAGATTACTTCGAGTGCAGTTGTGTGAAATGCTTATGGTGGCCCAGCAAGAAGACGTAAATTTTTTACAAAAGATAATTTGGACAGACGAATCCAAATTTTCTCACGAAGGTGTGTTCAACAGGCATAATTCCCATTTTTGGTCCCACGAAAATCCCCACGTAATTAGGGAAAGAGGATTCCAAAATAAATTTAGTTTTAACGTTTTTTCTTGTTTGATGGGCAACAAATGTTGTTATTTTATTTACGACGACAATCTAAATTCAGAAATGTACATAGAAATTTTGCGGACGGTTGTAACGGAGTTCTTAGACAGCTTACCGCTAAATGTCTACAGAAATTGCTGGTATCAGCTTGATGGAGCTCCGGCACATAGTTGTAATGGGGTAAGGCAGTGCATCATTGAACTTTTTGAAGATCGCTGGATAGGACGTGGTGGGCCTTGGGCGTGGCCACCGAGATCGCCCGATCTCACGCCAATGGACTTTTATCTGTGGGGAAAAATAAAAATCGTTTTTCTAAATACAAGGTTTCACATTTTTAGAACCTTGTATTTAGAAAAACGATTATCCTTGTTGTAAGTTATTGTTTCTTGGTTTAAAAATAGTTAAGTTTTATTATATATTTACATATATACAGGTTTGAAGAAGGATTAAATTAATCCGAAACGTCACGTAGGAAACTACTGTTTTTCATTTAAATTAAAAGAAGGAACCCATATTCTGCACTAGTTGCAGTAATTTCACATTATATATATATATATATATATATATAGAGAAAGAAACAATAAATCGAGGTAATCGGTCTGTAGTTAAATGAAACACTCAATTATTCATCTCCTCTATATTTCGTTATGATTCATAACTTCTTCAGGAGTGTGAATTAGAGTTATGCGCTGGCTAAATTGAATTTGATTAAAAAACATCGAATATTCGGACTAATAATTTACAATTCACATGTAAAAAATCGTTTAAACGTTCTATTGGAGATACATAAATGGAATATTATTCTGATTTATCATGTTAAATTTTTTTGTATAATTTTTTAATTTAACATGATAAATCAGAATAATATTCCATTTATGTATATATTGACAATGTCTATGTTGTTTATCAACTCTTGACAATAAAAATATATTACTATTACTATTACCAATCATTGAAGCAACTTCGCGCCAACTTATTCATTCTGCCCCCTATATGGCGTCCCAGACTCTAATTGGTGTAAAACGATCACATCCCACACAGCACATAATGTCTACTGTACTTCCAATAGATATCTATTATGGATATCCAGAATATCTACTGGATGTGATAATATATCTTACGGATGTTTCTTAGATGTCCAAATGTTCGCCTAAAAGATCCCTATTTGCTATATCTAATGGATATACGTCTAAGATGTCTTAAAAATATGATTTGGAAATGTCTATCTGATATGTTTCTGATTTATTCTATGGATATATTTTAAGCTATGGCAGCATTGCAGGTGGCTTACTTAAAGGATAAATGTAAACAATTGCTGTATTGTATTCCAATTGGTTTGGAAAATTATCTAGATGATTTCAAATGAAGTACGTATAATTTTAACCAACTGGAATGCAATACAGCAACTGTTTGCATCTAGCCTCTAAGCAAGCCACCTGCAGGGCGGCCTTAACTTAAAAGATATCTATGAAATAAATTAGAAGCATATCAGATAGACATACCTGATAACGTATCAACAGTTAATTAAGGAATACACTGCTCTTATAACTCAAAACTATATGGGAAAAAGACAACAATATTATAATAATTACGAATACTAAACGAACGCTAGCTAACCATTCGCATGGCCAAAGACCGCTAACAGCTACACCGATGATCCTTCGCCGATGGCTGATGCACGCTGATGTATTGCTCGATGAATGCGCATTTTCATCAATTTACGTATAATCTTAAGCGCCACCTATAGAATAACTACCTATTACAACTATATAAATATCCAAGATTACATGTCTGATAAAGATCCAGTGTATATCTAAATGCAAGCTGCATTTATACCACGATATACTTATATAATTGACAAAAATACTACTTTTTAATTACAAATTTCTGTTCCAAAAATAATTTTGATATCTTTACATTTCTTTAATATGCAATCTAACAGCTCCTAAAAAGATATCTTATCGATATCCATATAATGTACACATTGGATATGGTGTGTTTTCGACATTATGATATCCGCTGGATGTCTAATGGACCAAGTGTGCTGTGTGGGATGGTAAAGACCGTAAAATTGATGCTATCGAAAATATATTGCAGGTAATTATGTTCGAGATCGATATAAGAATGAAACTAACACAGTGCTAATAATTCCCTCTAGATAATTTTAATGTCATACTACTTCTACATAATTATTATCGTAATGGCAGTATTTCTTTTACTATAAAATAAATACTATATAGTTTTGATGTACACTTTCATATAACTATTGAAGCAAATTTGCTTGTTGTATTTACAATTTCTTTCTAATATAATTCGTAACATTTACTGAAAGAAAAATCAGTGTCTTAAACAATAATATAGTATAAAGTTCAGACAAAATAAGGAGAACAATTATTAGAATTACGAGTAACTCTCAGTATTGGAATACAATACTTTAGTGATTAATTTAGTCAACTAATTATACAAATGAAACTGTATTATTGGTAAAGTTGCGCCTCCTCTCCAAAGTACAAAAATGGTAAGAAATGAAAGTTATTAGATTTAAATTATAATAAAATACCGTTCCTTTAAATTTCATTTTTGTATCTTCTAGCATTAATCTATTAATATAACATAATCATAATTAACACTGATAACTACCATACAATTATATGTCATAGTATAATCATTTTTATAAACATTTTACCATCATTGATTGCTAGTTCTTCATAGCGTGAACAAAGTCCTTGAATGTCAATTACCAGGTTCAATTTCCGATGATTTTGTTAATGCTGCCCAACAATAATATACTTATGCACAATGAAACTGAAAACTGCTGTATTTTTAGTAAACCTGTAAGTATCTATAACTGAAGTTTAAAACTACATAATTAGTGGCGGGAATTCCTCCCTATATATGACAATAACGAAGTATAGCAAAAATATTTGTTGTAAGAAAATTACAGTAACGACCGTCACGCTGTTACCCAAATAATCACATATTTATAATTTGGAAAAGAATAAGAAAAAGAAGTAGAAAAATGAAGGTAGAAATATATCAATACTTCAACAAGTGATATTTGGTGTTTTTATTACTTATTATAGATTATTTTGGTTATTTTTTAAAATCTTGTATCAAAAATTCAAAAATGTTACCATTATCGTATGAGAAAATTTCCCGCCATTCCTCACAGGTCTTAATGTCATACATACTAATAATAAACGATTTAACTGTTTTCTATTGATTACACAAGCAGTACATCATTGCTTGTGTAGCGCAAAGTCCCACCATTTCTAAAACCAATAACTGTCTGAAACCAAGCTTATTAACAAGAACGCTTCGCAGCGAAAATGAAGCTTATGCACAGTGGTAAGCAAAATGAGTACTGTAGGTAGAACTTTGTATTTTTGTTAAACTATTCTGCATAGTATCAATTACCACTATTATATAATTGTTTGATTTTGGATTTCACGTTGACAAAATGTATTTTCCAGAAAACAATATTAAAAAACCAAGCTACACTTCAAAATACGTAGGAACTTGAAATTGAATAAATACAGTGTCAAAACTTAGGTATTGGCTAGGTATATGACATACATTTGATTAAAGTGATACAAAACAATAAAATGTGTAATTTGCTCTGCTGTTGCCCTACATACATACATATGCGTATGTAGATATGATCTGTTAATGTACGCACGGATATACATACTATGTAGTACATATGTATATGTATATAATTAATATGTTTATCTTTTTATATGTTTAATAATTTATTTAATAGAAGATAACTTTGTAAGTAATAATTTACCTTATATAATATATGTATATATAAGCTGAATGATAAAGTAGCTTAAGAGTATGTTTTATTTCTACATTATATTTTAAGATATCGTTGAGGTTGAATTAGGTTGACACTGATAAGTAACACTAATCTGAAATTAGAATACACAAGTGTAACAAAATAATTTTATATACATTTTTTCTTAACAAGATTGTATTTTATTAATATGTACAAATGGATAAGACCATCAATTAAGTACCCTACAATCTGGCGAACTTTCAAAAGTAAAATTAATTTACATTCCAAAGAATATTGGATTCAGGACATCACCCACGATTATACAGATCAAGTAATTAAATTCACTTTACAGAGTTTTCTTCATGATGAACCCCTAACTAAACTTATTAGTAAGTATATTTGAATGTAAATTCTCTAAGTTACTTATGTTTGTATTTAAACTCAATCAATTTTCTATACCTATACTAGGCTAAGCTTTAGTTACATATAACTGTTATAAATATTTCTTTTTATAGACGTGCCGTATGAAACACGAATAAGAGAATTTATGAATATATGGAAAAATATTTTGAATCAGAGAGCAAGTGTAATATGCTTAACAAAGGATAGAAACTCTAACCCAATACTTTGTGGAATTAACTATACAGTGGTAGTTTCCCGGTACGACAAACATTATTCTGTAAGGAAGTGCTTTTCTATAATAAAAAATGCTAAGAACTACATATTTTAGAGTGGAGATAAAAACTTCGATAAGTTCTTAACAGCTGTCAAATTTATTCAAGAAAGTGGAATGCTGTTTGAAAAATTGAATATCAACGAATATTTGTATTCGTTTGGTCTATATGTACTACCAGAATACAGAGGAGACAACATAGGCGAAAATTTGCTCGCAGCAAGGTAATGATCAAATGCATATATGTACATATGTATACGAATATGTACATAAGTATATGTATACAGGATGTCTCAGCGAGGCCGTTCATTAGAAGTTTCTGGGGTTCTGGTCAAAATATAAATTTAAAAATTCAGAATCATATATAGTCGAGTATGTTCTCTTCAATGAAAATATTATTAGATTTGTAGCGTTTCCCGTTATACCGGAACTCGCCATCTACTTTGATATTTTTAATGGAACACCCTGTGTAGTTTTACATATTTGGATTTACCTAACTTTAAGCTTTATAAATACCTTTAGTTTTTTTAATTTTATTCGGGCGTTTTGTACTTATTCGTTTTTTTATAAAAAAATTGCTATAACGGACTGAGTACTCTACTATATCTTGTTTCCACCTTAAGTAGTATTACATCTCTGTTTTTTTTTACAAATTTGAGTCTTAATATCAACAGCAATCATTTATGTATACAGATTGACTGAAGTTATAGTCAATATAGAACTACCGTATTACACACACTAGCGCATGCATATCTACATATACGTGGGATTTAGAATGGTAGGTGTGGTCAGCTTGCAATAAGTGGGGATAGATTCGTTGTTGCCTCCCGTCCAGTTTAGTATGCAAAGATTGATATTGCAATGCACACGTTTGCTTTTAAGAATTGCCGTCGCTATTAGAATAAATTTTGTACATCTTGATAGGAATTATTCCCCGCGTGCCATAATACAATCTGTATTTTTTCTGGAACAGTTAAAGGCATTTTATTTTAGTTGTCAGAGTTTGTCCAGACACAATACCACACGCTATAAGCAGCGAGCGCTGAATGCAAGGGTGGCAAGGTTAATGGATATATATTGAAGTCGTAATAGCGCCATCTATCGCTGTGGTAAATACTAAAAACGATCTCGCTGTAAACCTGTTCAAACTAATGTTTTTTTTTTGTATTGTAAAATACAAATAAATGTTAATATATCATTTTTATTGTGCAGTATAATAGTTCAAAAACGGAAGCTTAATACAATTAACGGATTTCCTTAGAATTAAGACACAAATTTATAATTCCAAACAAAATTTTCTATAATTATCATATATCTATAGCTTTCAGTACAATTTTGATTTAATGTGTAATTCATAAATCTTCCTGGTTCCAGTCTAGAATGGGGAAATCGAAATAGCCTCAATTTCTCGCCTTTCATATGGCAGTTGCGAACAATACATCTCGACGGCATTGTTCTGGTTGGCCATGTGGGATTCCCAACTGTTCAACACCACAATTTAATATAAAACACTGCAAATTTCAACAAATAACGTATACTTACTCCCAAAGAAATAGTTAGGCCTACCAGCTAATAACAACAAAATAACAAATAACTGTTAATAACGGTAATCGATTCTGAAATTGCACACGCCAATGACAAATGATAGCCATATAGTGAAAACTGCTACTACCAATTCCTTTTTGTGACTTTAATAATAGTGGAAACCTTAAAAAAATTAAATTCCAATCGAAAATGGTGACCACCGCCATCTATCGCTGTGGTAAAAGGTTTTCAAACACTACCTCAAAACAGCATATTTACCTAAATAGCCCTGGCTGAATGCTGAATGTTCCTTTCTTCTCGCATAGTACGTACACTACATTGCCGATAGCCTCTCCTCTTTATCACATACACACGTACATACATACATGTTTATGTGTGTGTATTTCAAGCATAATATCTACTTTTATTTGCGCCAATCAATATATTCACATAATGTGCTGTCCGCAATAATTCAGATATAATTTTACAAACTTATTAACTAAATACTTAATACTTAGGATGTCTAGTCTAAAACATTATTTATTTTCAGGGCGAGTATGTGCAAAGCATTTGGATTGAAAGCTACCGCGGCGGTATTTACTTCAAAATATTCGCAGCAGTCTGCAGAGAAGGCAGGATTTGAGACTTTGTATACCATGTCTTATTACGATTTCTTGCAAAAACTAAACATTTATAATACTAAAGCAGAACATTCTATCTCCGATATTAAATTCATGTGTAAATCATATAACTATTCTAAATAAATAAGTACGCAGCTCTTTATAATTTGTAATTTAAAACATGTGTTCGAAATATCAAATCATAGGTCTTGGATATGGCATATGTAACGCTGTTCTTACCGTTTAAACAGCCTCTCAGAGTAACAGCACACCGTGCGCAGCTCTGGTATCGGTAAATTTTCTATTAAAGCCGAAATATTCCCTTTATGTCGTTGGATAATGAACGGGTAATGAAATACTGGAAATACATACATACCAGAAACTGTTGGGATTATTTGTAGGCGCACGGGACATTATGAAAGAAAAAGACGTTCAACTATCATAAAGAGACTTAAATTGAATATAACTAGCCATGGGTAGCTCCTTATATACCAACATAGCCGGAAATCCACAAATTCCTCATTTCATTGGCTTCAGAGCACAAATGAGTGCGGTTTAAATGCTGTGGCGCAGAAAACAGGCAAGGACATGTTCCAACATGTCCACTCAATGCTCAACAATACAATATATCTTGTAATATCTTTCTTGTATAAAAGTCATTTTGAAATTCTGTAAAATTTAATGTACTTTTTGAAACAGCTATTTACAAAAATTTCTCAAAATCCTAGCGCGATGGCGCAAATTTGAAATTAATTTCATAATCATCATAAAAACGACATAAACTACGCCTAAAGTGTACGAGAAAAAAAAATTGTGTTAGACAGTGTTAAGGGTAGATTTAATCAAATATCGTAGTGGTAGCAATAGCAAATAATGATAAATGTGTATATGTACTATTACTGCTATGTATATGTATTTGTAGTAGTTCATGAGGTCAAGTATACAACGCGCACCGTAGCTAAGCAGATGGATGCAATACTCAACAAACTGCACTACTCCTATATTAGAATGTGTAGATGTCATCCCAACAGGAGAAAAGGGATATTATATGATATTTATATATGTTTTTTAGTTATTGCTTATATTTTATGAAATTTTAACTGATTTATTCTTTAATCTCATTTAACAAGTACAGGGTGTCCCATTTTGGGCACTTTGCCAGGGTATCTCAGTTATTAATAACGATAGAGAGTTGCGGTTTTCATGATAGTTTCCTGCTTTTTTATGAAACGCCGCAAACAGAATTTTGCTATCCCCATAATTTTCAAGTTATGGGCCATACTTATGATGATTTAAATGCAACAGCCTGTATATTATTTTTAATTTCGATTAAGCATAATTTGGAGATGTCAAAATTATATAGTTGTGTGTATTTCTTTTTACAAACAAGTTAAGAATTTGATACTTTTATATTGCTCTCTATTTGTAACTGTAATAGCTAACAATAGCTAGTATAAACAATTCGTAAACTGCGAAGACAAGGGTTTAAATTAGGTGTTGGAAATGACCTCTGTTTTGACGAATGTAGTTCTGGCATATTTTAGGCGTTCTTTTAATTGCATTTAAAATAGTGATGGGCTTTCTATGTAGAGCTTGATAGGCTAAAGCAATTGTCTCACGAAGTTCCGCTATGGAATTATGGCATTACCTTATATACTTCATTTTTCATGAAACCCCACAAAAAGAAGTCTAATATGGAAAGATCGGGAGATCGTGGAGGCCATCTCACAGGTCCGTTCGTACCTATCCATCTATAGAGAAAGTTATTTTCAAGAAATGGCCTTAATAAACCAACATTGTGGCTGGGGGCTACGACTTGTTGGAGATAAATTGAACTGTAACGGGCTAATGGAACATTTTGCAGCAATTCGGTTATAACTTCCTCAAGAATCTCTAGATACCTATGTGCTGTGAGCCCCCCTTCATACATTCTATACACTATGCGTCCACCCAAAATAAAACATGATACACCAACATCGAAGCGTCCTTATTGTGCCCTTTCAAATATCAAGTGATGATTTCCTACTGACCAATGCCTCGTATTGTGACGATTAAAAATTCCAGCACTTGAAAAATAACATTCGTTAGACCAGATAACGAACCTTCATTGGTTCGGATTTGTTGCAGATACCATTGACAGAACGGTACTCGGCGCTCGGCATCTCCGGGGTGCAAATGTTGACCTTAGAGCACATGTGGCTGAGGTGATCAAGGATAATACCATGGACAGCCGTAGCAACAGGAATCAACGCGGCACAGAAAAGACACTTAAAGGAAAACGCGACCAATACCAAACGGCACTGAACTGTAAAGGCAACTGGTTCGGAAATAAAATGCGGCGAAACCACACTGATCTAAAACCGACGCCTAATGTGAGACTGTAACCAATGGATTGCTCGAGGCTGCCTTTAAGACAAGGACGCAACGTATCGCGAAATCGGAAAACAAAGCAGAAAACCTAGAACTACATTGTAGATTTCGTTAAAGCCGTGACTACTACTAAAGCTGTATGCTTTGCGAAGCCCACCTGCTAAGAGTGCGCGGTCTTTAAGGTCGCAAGTACAGCCGCCCTGTAAAGATAATTGTGAATCACTTACCTCCAACCATGAAGTATAAGGAGCTGTTCTAAATCGGAAAAGGTGAATTATAACCGCAAGTTCGGTATATGACTGCGCTGAACAGGTCTCAATTTCAAATAGAAGCTACCTAAAAAGTTACCGATTTATGTATCCATGTACCTCCTCAAAATCCGTAAAGATTCGCTACAGCAATACTGTTGCTACCGGTCCAGATTTTCTTTCTAGTATTGCACTGTATCAGATGTGTAGACCTAAGACCGAGGACGCTCCCCGCCGATAAATCTAAAGACGGTGCATATGCCACAGTATACCGTCCTGTGCACTTCACTGACGAAAACAAAGACTTACTCTCCTGTTTACAATTATTTCAGTTAGATACTATCAACTTTTCCGTCGAAACTGATGACAACACTAACTTTGCCTAAATATATGGATTGAATTGCATGGGATTAAATTCTATACTGTTATTTGTTACCTCTATCTTTACGACATCTGACTTTGTAATTCAAATTCAACGCAAAAGATATATTTTTGTTTACTTCTCAAACAAATCCAAACCATATCTTGCAATCAAATGCGATTACATACTCAATCAATGTATGACCCATTATCACACGCTGATAATCACTTCGTTCTGCCTACTATTATCAAAATTATTTATCCAAAGTATAATAAAAAACGACAGGTAGTACACAGATAAGTACCTATTTAAACGCAAAAGAAATTAACAGGTCGTGATATGAAAACAAACAAAAAAGTACATCACAATAATTATAAAAACTCGCAGAAACATACGATGCTGCCTAATTGTAATAAAAAATACCAAAAAAGTTTCTTAATACTAAATTCGTAAACATTTGACATTATAAAACCGTATTAAAAATCTACGAAATCAAAACCGTCCTGGGGGATATATTTGGAAGCAAAACTTCAATAGAAAAAAAGCACGTTAAGCGCGCGTACAAGTCTCTCTATCACAGTCTAGTCTCGTCTAGTCCACAAATCACTTAAAATAGATGTTCAACTTAATACTAACGATTTTTCTTATAGGGGGCGAGTTTCAAGAAGACGGAACGGGGTGTCTGTTTAGTGGGTTGCAAGTCAAAACGGCGGTGATAGCGACAAGAAATTATTTTTATATCCAGTTTCCTTAAACATTTCGATGCGCATGCGCGATTTTATTCATTCATCCATTTTTGTCAGTCTCATGTGTTTACGTCGTTGTATGGAAATATAATGGGTTTTTTCCTTCGACAAACGGTTAGTGATCGATTTCCGCACAATTTTATACCTATGATTTTATGTGTTAATAAACACATAAAACATACTGGCATAAAATTGTTCGTTAATCGCTCGAAAACTGTCAGTAGAAAGAAAGCTATTTTCATGAATAAAAATATACAACTAGATCTTATGCAAATTACATACAGATTAGTAATGCTGATTGCCTACTCCTTTACGCCTAATTTCTCTCCTCCCAGATCGTGGCAGCCGGCCCCTTGCCACGCAACTTTTTCTATCAGCTGATTCAATAGAGTTGAACATCTATTTTAAGTGATTTGTGCTCTAGTCTACAGCGCTGTGATACACTCATTCGCGTCCCCACTTCTTAGCGAATTTTCGTACCTCTTGCCCCTTCCTGCCGTTATTTATCCTATCTCTGAAATCAATTGCTATGTATGTGAATAAACTGCATCTTCACGTAGAGCTAGGGCGTCTAAACGTTATGAGCTACAGAAAGTAAATGTTTGCGTTCTAAAAGCTTTGAAACGATTCTATCTTCCTCTGAGCCTAAAAATAAATGTAACAACAAAATCAGTAATCAAGAAAAGATTAGATATAAATTTCACATAACAACCACCAACAAAAATTGTGAAATTAATATGCTTGCATTATGCTCATCTGTCTTTTCCTTTTCAATATCTTGTGCACTTCTTATGGTTTCAAATTATGTATAGGTATCCAAACAATGTAGTTGAATAAAAAGCAGAGAATGATAGAGTAACATAATGTTAATTAAAGTTGGGAACACACACCTTCATTGTGTATTTTAAGCTTGTGTATAGAGTTTTACAAGTAACAATGATATTCAAAGAAATGTAGGAAGTCTGTACAAACCCAAATGTAATCTAAAATTTATAAGCTTAAAAATGAAAGGGTACAATATAAAATAGTGTTTATATACGTAACAGGGTAAGTCTACTAAAACATGTAGGTAAACGTAAAAGGAAATTATAAACATAAGCATTATTAGATTATCTGTAATTTAAATTATTAGTGAAACAAACAATGAAAACATATTTACTCCACCAATTTGCTTAGCAAAAGCTGCAGCAGAAGTCTTGATAATAATATTTAGACCCCAATATGCCATTTTAGTAAGTCTTCCACTGCACCTACCATTTACAGAAACTCATATGTTATAAAAAAATAGATTAAATCCAAATACACCGAGAATTCGGTTCACCTTATTTCCACGAATAAATATTCAACAAAATATATACATAGCATTTCACAAACACCAAACTAAAAAAAAATGCGAAAAACGGTTAAGCAAGCACAATGGTGTCCACCCTGTTTTTTTTTTTCTCACCGCGTGATGTCCCGTCTTCCCACGCCACCTATCCCGGGTAGCACGATTCAGCCAGCCGTTTGCACTGCTAGTTTTATTTTTTTTGCGGTTACAATCGGCCACGCTGCAAATCTTCTCGTCCTCGAGGAGATCCTGGTCAATTTGCTATATTAATTAATCAGTTAAATAAGTAAACGAAAGTTGACGTTCCCGTCACAACAAAAAAAAACACAAATAAAAAAAATAGGGCTCCTCCGGACTTACGACCTCTTCTAAATTTCATCGTCACTGACACTTTGCTCGCTTTCGCTGCCAAAATTTATAAAGGGTTTCATCTGATCCACGGCGCATACACTTTCTACCGGATCTTTGAGAGCCTGGCAGATCCGACACTTGATACCTATCATGATCGTATACCTTGGTAATGATAAATGGACCACCATATTTAGGTAGTAATTTTTTGCTTTTGCCATCGTTGCTTCCTTTCGTTTTCCTAACCAACACTTGTTGGCCAACCTCATACCGTATGGTTTTGGCGCGTTTCTTGTCGTAATTTATCTTACTTGTCTGCTGTTTCTCCACCATGCGCATCGCTGCCTCCTCTCGTGAATGGGCCAAGTCACGATGTTCCTCATTTACGTCCACCTCGGATCTGAGGAAACCATCAGATACGCCCTTTGGTCGATAACCAAAGAATAGCTCGTAAGGTGTTGTCAAATTTACTGTGGAGTTTAACCCCACTGCAATGTTTCGATCCCAGTCTTCCTCGTCAAGAGTTGTCGCGGCCAGACAATTTAAAATCGCCCGATTGTATCTCTCTACCTGGCCATTCGCACGTGGCGTGGCGGTGGCATTGTAAATTATTCTCACCCCTAACGCAAGACAAAAATCTTTAAAGGATGTGCTGGTTTGGCAAGACCCCTATCGCATATAATTCTGTTGGGCACCCCAAACAACTCGAAGATACCACGAAGAGTACCGGTCGGAGGCGCTGTTTTAGTTGACGGCACGGCCTTCATAAATACAAACTTAGTAAATGCGTCAGCTACTACTTAGTAGATGCGTATTATTCTTTTACTTTTTACAAATGGGCCTAGATGGTCGACGTGTATCGTGTGGAGGGGAACCGATACTTTCTTTATAGGATGCAGCATTCCCTGCTTCTTTCCAGATGGCTCCTTATTGTATTGACAACCAAGGCAACCCTTAACATATCTTGATACATAACGCCGCATAAACGGAAATCAATAGCTATCTGCTATCGAATTCAAGGTCTTGTCCAACCCTATATGGCCCTTTACATCGTGATGAAACATAACAATCTGTCGTCTGGCGTGTCTGGCTACTACCCAGCGTACATCATGGGCTGTCTTCCGATATATACGGTTATTTTTCACTACATAATCATTATGACTGCTCTCTTCCTCTTTATCCGTTGGAGTTTTACAGAGCACTTCATAAATATATTTGCATCGAGCATCTTGTAGCTGCGCGGAAAGTACCCAATCCTCATTTTCAATATCAGCTATCAAAACGTCCACTACGTCTAGCTCTTGAGCTACGCCCACTGGATTTCTACTCAACGCATCCACATGCGCCATTTTGCAACCTTGTCGATACTCGACCGTAAAATCAAACTCTTGAGTTTGCAGCCACCACCTCCCAATTCTGGTAATTAGATCTCTTTTCGTTAAGGTAGTTCTCAGAGCGTTACAATCGGTTATAACTTTAAACTTAATCCCCAGCAGGTAGATCCTTAATCGTTTTAGACTGTCGACAACTGCCAACGTCTCAAGTTCATAAGAGTGATAGCGCTGCTCCTCTTTCGTCGTCTGGCGACTGAAATATATTACAGGACGTAATGTATTATCATTTTGTTTTTGAATAAGTACCCCGCCTATTCCAAACTTAGAGGCATCAGTATGTACTTCTGTCTCAGCTTAGTTATAATAAATTGCCAAAATAGGCCTAGATGTCAACAGTTCTTTAATGGTGCAAAATGACTTCTCTGTCTCATCGTTCCATTCAAAACTCGCACCCTTTTTCGTAAGCGCCGTTAACGGACGCGCTATCGTTGAAAATTGTTTCACATATTTTCGGAAGTAGCTGGCAAGTCAATAAACTGACGTATTTGATGCACATTTCGAGGAAAATTTTGCACAGCTTCCGTTTTCCCCGATCCCGGTCTTATACCATCGCAACTGATTTCATGCCCCAGATATTCTAGACTCCTTTTTTAAAAAAAATGCACTTTGATAACCTAAGGGTTAGTCCAGCTTCTTTCAAAATTTGCAGTATTTCTCTGAGGGTTTCTAGACCCTGGCCTATACTAGACGAGGGAACAAGGATCTCATCCAAATAGGTCATTGCTTTGGTAAATCTAAAATTTCGCAAAACTTAGTTAATCACTCTTTGAAACACAGCGGGCGCATTAACAAGTCCAAACGGCATTCTGGTTTTTTCATAATGGCCATCTGGTGTAACGAAAGCGGTTTTAGCTATAGAGTTTTCGGATATTTTGATTTGGTGATATCCTTCAGCCAAATCCAAAGTGGTAAAATATTTACTGCCTTTAAGTCTGTCTAGATGTTCGTCCACTCTTGGCATTGGATAACGCATTTTCATCAATTTACGTATAATCTAAGCGCCACCTATAGAATAACTACCTATTACAACTATATAAATATCCAAGATTACATGTCTGATAAAGATCCAGTGTATATCTAAATGCAAGCTGCATTTATACCACGATATACTTATATAATTGACAAAAATACTACTTTTTAATTACAAATTTCTGTTCCAAAAATAATTTTGATATCTTTACATTTCTTTAATATGCAATCTAACAGCTCCTAAAAAGATATCTTATCGATATCCCATATAATGCATACATTGGATATGGTGTGTTTTCGACATTATGATATCCGCTGGATGTCTAATGGACCAAGTGTGCTGTGGGATGGTAAAGACCGTAAAATTGATGCTATCGAAAATATATTGCAGGTAATTATGTTCGAGATCGATATAAGAATGAAACTAACACAGTGCTAATAATTCCTCTAGATAATTTTAATGTCATACTACTTCTACATAATTATTATCGTAATGGCAGTATTTCTTTTTACTATAAAATAAATACTATATAGTTTTGATGTACACTTTCATATAACTATTGAAGCAAATTTGCTTGTTGTATTTACAATTTCTTTCTAATATAATTCGTAACATTTACTGAAAGAAAAATCAGTGTCTTAAACAATAATATAGTATAAAGTTCAGACAAAATAAGGAGAACAATTATTAGAATTACGAGTAACTCTCAGTATTGGAATACAATACTTTAGTGATTAATTTAGTCAACTAATTATACAAATGAAACTGTATTATTGGTAAAGTTGCGCCTCCTCTCCAAAGTACAAAAATGGTAAGAAATGAAAGTTATTAGATTTAAATTATAATAAATACCGTTCCTTTAAATTTCATTTTTGTATCTTCTAGCATTAATCTATTAATATAACATAATCATAATTAACACTGATAACTACCATACAATTATATGTCATAGTATAATCATTTTTATAAACATTTTACCATCATTGATTGCTAGTTCTTCATAGCGTGAACAAAGTCCTTGAATGTCAATTACCAGGTTCAATTTCCGATGATTTTGTTAATGCTGCCCAACAATAATATACTTATGCACAATGAAACTGAAAACTGCTGTATTTTTAGTAAACCTGTAAGTATCTATAACTGAAGTTTAAAACTACATAATTAGTGGCGGGAATTCCCTCCCTATATATGACAATAACGAAGTATAGCAAAAATATTTGTTGTAAGAAAATTACAGTAACGACCGTCACTGTTACCCAAATAATCACATATTTATAATTTGGAAAAGAATAAGAAAAAAGAAGTAGAAAAATGAAGGTAGAAAATATATCAATACTTCAACAAGTGATATTTGGTGTTTTTATTACTTATTATAGATTATTTTGGTTATTTTTAAAATCTTGTATCAAAATTCCAAAATGTTACCATTATCGTATGAGAAAATTTCCGCCATTCCTCCAGGTCTTAATGTCATACATACTAATAATAAACGATTTAACTGTTTTTCTATTGATTACACAAGCAGTACATCATTGCTTGTGTAGCGCAAAGTCCCACCATTTCTAAAACCAATAACTGTCTGAAACCAAGCTTATTAACAAGAACGCTTCGCAGCGAAAATGAAGCTTATGCACAGTGGTAAGCAAAATGAGTACTGTAGGTAGAACTTTGTATTTTTGTTAAACTATTCTGCATAGTATCAATTACCACTATTATATAATTGTTTGATTTTGGATTTCACGTTGACAAAATGTATTTTCAGAAAACAATATATTAAAAAAACCAAGCTACACTTCAAAATACGTAGGAACTTGAAATTGAATAAATACAGTGTCAAAACTTAGGTATTGGCTAGGTATATGACATACATTTGATTAAAGTGATACAAAACAATAAAATGTGTAATTTGCTCTGTTGTTGCCCTACATACATACATATGCGTATGTAGATATGATCTGTTAATGTACGCACGGATATACATACTATGTAGTACATATGTATATGTATATAATTAATATGTTTATCTTTTTATATGTTTAATAATTTATTTAATAGAAGATAACTTTGTAAGTAATAATTTACCTTATATAATATATGTATATATAATAAGCTGAATGATAAAGTAGCTTAAGAGTATGTTTTATTTCTACATTATATTTTAAGATATCGTTGAGGTTGAATTAGGTTGACACTGATAAGTAACACTAATCTGAAATTAGAATACACAAGTGTAACAAAATAATTTTATATACATTTTTTTTTAACAAGATTGTATTTTATTAATATGTACAAATGGATAAGACCATCCACAATTAAGTACCCTACAATCTGGCGAAAGACTTTCAAAAGTAAAATTAATTTACATTCAAAGAATATTGGATTCAGGACATCACCCACGATTATACAGATCAAGTAATTAAATTCACTTTACAGAGTTTTCTTCATGATGAACCCCTAACTAAACTTATTAGTAAGTATATTTGAATGTAAATTCTCTAAGTTACTTATGTTTGTATTTAAACTCAATCAATTTTCTATACCTATACTAGGCTAAGCTTTAGTTACATATAACTGTTATAAATATTTCTTTTTATAGACGTGCCGTATGAAACACGAATAAGAGAATTTATGAATATATGGAAAAATATTTTGAATCAGAGAGCAAGTGTAATATGCTTAACAAAGGATAGAAACTCTAACCCAATACTTTGTGGAATTAACTATACAGTGGTAGTTTCCCGGTACGACAAACATTATTCTGTAAGGAAGTGCTTTTCTATAATAAAAAATGCTAAGAACTACATATTTTAGAGTGGAGATAAAAACTTCGATAAGTTCTTAACAGCTGTCAAATTTATTCAAGAAAGTGGAATGCTGTTTGAAAATTGAATATCAACGAATATTTGTATTCGTTTGGTCTATATGTACTACCAGAATACAGAGGAGACAACATAGGCGAAAATTTGCTCGCAGCAAGGTAATGATCAAATGCATATATGTACATATGTATACGAATATGTACATAAGTATATGTATACAGGATGTCTCAGCGAGGCCGTTCATTAGAAGTTTCTGGGGTTCTGGTCAAAATATAAATTTAAAAATTCAGAATCATATATAGTCGAGTATGTTCTCTTCAATGAAAATATTATTAGATTTGTAGCGTTTCCCGTTATACCGGAACTCGCCATCTACTTTGATATTTTTAATGGAACACCCTGTGTAGTTTTACATATTTGGATTTACCTAACTTTAAGCTTTATAAATACCTTTAGTTTTTTTAATTTTATTCGGGCGTTTTGTACTTATTCGTTTTTTTATAAAAAAATTGCTATAACGGACTGAGTACTCTACTATATCTTGTTTCCACCTTAAGTAGTATTACATCTCTGTTTCTTTTTTACAAATTTGAGTCTTAATATCAACAGCAATCATTTATGTATACAGATTGACTGAAGTTATAGTCAATATAGAACTACCGTATTACACACACTAGCGCATGCATATCTACATATACGTGGGATTTAGAATGGTAGGTGTGGTCAGCTTGCAATAAGTGGGGATAGATTCGTTGTTGCCTCCCGTCCAGTTTAGTATGCAAAGATTGATATTGCAATGCACACGTTTGCTTTTAAGAATTGCCGTCGCTATTAGAATAAATTTTGTACATCTTGATAGGAATTATTCCCCGCGTGCCATAATACAATCTGTATTTTTTCTGGAACAGTTAAAGGCATTTTATTTTAGTTGTCAGAGTTTGTCCAGACACAATACCACACGCTATAAGCAGCGAGCGCTGAATGCAAGGGTGGCAAGGTTAATGGATATATATTGAAGTCGTAATAGCGCCATCTATCGCTGTGGTAAATACTAAAAACGATCTCGCTGTAAACCTGTTCAAACTAATGTTTTTTTTTTGTATTGTAAAATACAAATAAATGTTAATATATCATTTTTATTGTGCAGTATAATAGTTCAAAAACGGAAGCTTAATACAATTAACGGATTTCCTTAGAATTAAGACACAAATTTATAATTCCAAACAAAATTTTCTATAATTATCATATATCTATAGCTTTCAGTACAATTTTGATTTAATGTAATTCATAAATCTTCCTGGTTCCAGTCTAGAATGGGGAAATCGAAATAGCCTCAATTTCTCGCCTTTCATATGGCAGTTGCGAACAATACATCTCGACGGCATTGTTCTGGTTGGCCATGTGGGATTCCCAACTGTTCAACACCACAATTTAATATAAAACACTGCAAATTTCAACAAATAACGTATACTTACTCCCAAAGAAATAGTTAGGCCTACCAGCTAATAACAACAAAATAACAAATAACTGTTAATAACGGTAATCGATTCTGAAATTGCACACGCCAATGACAAATGATAGCCATATAGTGAAAACTGCTACTACCAATTCCTTTTTTGTGACTTTAATAATAGTGGAAACCTTAAAAAAATTAAATTCCAATCGAAAATGGTGACCACCGCCATCTATCGCTGTGGTAAAAGGTTTTCAAACACTACCTCAAAACAGCATATTTACCTAAATAGCCCTGGCTGAATGCTGAATGTTCCTTTCTTCTCGCATAGTACGTACACTACATTGCCGATAGCCTCTTTTTATCACATACACACGTACATACATACATGTTTATGTGTGTGTATTTCAAGCATAATATCTACTTTTATTTGCGCCAATCAATATATTCACATAATGTGCTGTCCGCAATAATTCAGATATAATTTTACAAACTTATTAACTAAATACTTAATACTTAGGATGTCTAGTCTAAAACATTATTTATTTTCAGGGCGAGTATGTGCAAAGCATTTGGATTGAAAGCTACCGCGGCGGTATTTACTTCAAAATATTCGCAGCAGTCTGCAGAGAAGGCAGGATTTGAGACTTTGTATACCATGTCTTATTACGATTTCTTGCAAAAACTAAACATTTATAATACTAAAGCAGAACATTCTATCTCCGATATTAAATTCATGTGTAAATCATATAACTATTCTAAATAAATAAGTACGCAGCTCTTTATAATTTGTAATTTAAAACATGTGTTCGAAATATCAAATCATAGGTCTTGGATATGGCATATGTAACGCTGTTCTTACTGTTTAAACAGCCTCTCAGAGTAACAGCACACCGTGCGCAGCTCTGGTATCGGTAAATTTTCTATTAAAGCCGAAATATTCCTTTATGTCGTTGGATAATGAACGGGTAATGAAATACTGGAAATACATACATACCAGAAACTGTTGGGATTATTTGTAGGCGCACGGGACATTATGAAAGAAAAAGACGTTCAACTATCATAAAGAGACTTAAATTGAAATATAACTAGCCATGGGTAGCTCCTTATATACCAACATAGCCGGAAATCCACAAATTCCTCATTTCATTGGCTTCAGAGCACAAATGAGTGCGGTTTAAATGCTGTGGCGCAGAAAACAGGCAAGGACATGTTCCAACATGTCCACTCAATGCTCAACAATACAATATATCTTGTAATATCTTTCTTGTATAAAAGTCATTTTGAAATTCTGTAAAATTTAATGTACTTTTTGAAACAGCTATTTACAAAAATTTCTCAAAATCCTAGCGCGATGGCGCAAATTTGAAATTAATTTCATAATCATCATAAAAACGACATAAACTACGCCTAAAGTGTACGAGAAAAAAAAATTGTGTTAGACAGTGTTAAGGGTAGATTTAATCAAATATCGTAGTGGTAGCAATAGCAAATAATGATAAATGTGTATATGTACTATTACTGCTATGTATATGTATTTGTAGTAGTTCATGAGGTCAAGTATACAACGCGCACCGTAGCTAAGCAGATGGATGCAATACTCAACAAACTGCACTACTCCTATATTAGAATGTGTAGATGTCATCCCAACAGGAGAAAAGGGATATTATATGATATTTATATATGTTTTTTAGTTATTGCTTATATTTTATGAAATTTTAACTGATTTATTCTTTAATCTCATTTAACAAGTACAGGGTGTCCCATTTTGGGCACTTTGCCAGGGTATCTCAGTTATTAATAACGATAGAGAGTTGCGGTTTTCATGATAGTTTCCTGCTTTTTTATGAAACGCCGCAAACAGAATTTTGCTATCCCCATAATTTTCAAGTTATGGGCCATACTTATGATGATTTAAATGCAACAGCCTGTATATTATTTTTAATTTCGATTAAGCATAATTTGGAGATGTCAAAATTATATAGTTGTGTGTATTTCTTTTTACAAACAAGTTAAGAATTTGATACTTTTATATTGCTCTCTATTTGTAACTGTAATAGCTAACAATAGCTAGTATAAACAATTCGTAAACTGCGAAGACAAGGGTTTAAATTAGGTGTTGGAAATGACCTCTGTTTTGACGAATGTAGTTCTGGCATATTTTAGGCGTTCTTTTAATTGCATTTAAAATAGTGATGGGCTTTCTATGTAGAGCTTGATAGGCTAAAGCAATTGTCTCACGAAGTTCCGCTATGGAATTATGGCATTACCTTATATACTTCATTTTTCATGAAACCCCACAAAAAGAAGTCTAATATGGAAAGATCGGGAGATCGTGGAGGCCATCTCACAGGTCCGTTCGTACCTATCCATCTATAGAGAAAGTTATTTTCAAGAAATGGCCTTAATAAACCAACATTGTGGCTGGGGGCTACGACTTGTTGGAGATAAATTGAACTGTAACGGGCTAATGGAACATTTTGCAGCAATTCGGTTATAACTTCCTCAAGAATCTCTAGATACCTATGTGCTGTGAGCCCCCTTCATACATTCTATACACTATGCGTCCACCCAAAATAAAACATGATACACCAACATCGAAGCGTCCTTATTGTGCCTTTCAAATATCAAGTGATGATTTCCTACTGACCAATGCCTCGTATTGTGACGATTAAAAATTCCAGCACTTGAAAAATAACATTCGTTAGACCAGATAACGAACCTTCATTGGTTCGGATTTGTTGCAGATACCATTGACAGAACGGTACTCGGCGCTCGGCATCTCCGGGTGCAAATGTTGACCTTAGAGCACATGTGGCTGAGGTGATCAAGGATAATACCATGGACAGCCGTAGCAACAGGAATCAACGCGGCACAGAAAAGACACTTAAAGGAAAACGCGACCAATACCAAACGGCACTGAACTGTAAAGGCAACTGGTTCGGAAATAAAATGCGGCGAAACCACACTGATCTAAAACCGACGCCTAATGTGAGACTGTAACCAATGGATTGCTCGAGGCTGCCTTTAAGACAAGGACGCAACGTATCGCGAAATCGGAAAACAAAGCAGAAAACCTAGAACTACATTGTAGATTTCGTTAAAGCCGTGACTACTACTAAAGCTGTATGCTTTGCGAAGCCCACCTGCTAAGAGTGCGCGGTCTTTAAGGTCGCAAGTACAGCCGCCCTGTAAAGATAATTGTGAATCACTTACCTCCAACCATGAAGTATAAGGAGCTGTTCTAAATCGGAAAAGGTGAATTATAACCGCAAGTTCGGTATATGACTGCGCTGAACAGGTCTCAATTTCAAATAGAAGCTACCTAAAAAGTTACCGATTTATGTATCCATGTACCTCCTCAAAATCCGTAAAGATTCGCTACAGCAATACTGTTGCTACCGGTCCAGATTTTCTTTCTAGTATTGCACTGTATCAGATGTGTAGACCTAAGACCGAGGACGCTCCCCGCCGATAAATCTAAAGACGGTGCATATGCCACAGTATACCGTCCTGTGCACTTCACTGACGAAAACAAAGACTTACTCTCCTGTTTACAATTATTTCAGTTAGATACTATCAACTTTTCCGTCGAAACTGATGACAACACTAACTTTGCCTAAATATATGGATTGAATTGCATGGGATTAAATTCTATACTGTTATTTGTTACCTCTATCTTTACGACATCTGACTTTGTAATTCAAATTCAACGCAAAAGATATATTTTTGTTTACTTCTCAAACAAATCCAAACCATATCTTGCAATCAAATGCGATTACATACTCAATCAATGTATGACCCATTATCACACGCTGATAATCACTTCGTTCTGCCTACTATTATCAAAATTATTTATCCAAAGTATAATAAAAAACGACAGGTAGTACACAGATAAGTACCTATTTAAACGCAAAAGAAATTAACAGGTCGTGATATGAAAACAAACAAAAAAGTACATCACAATAATTATAAAAACTCGCAGAAACATACGATGCTGCCTAATTGTAATAAAAAATACCAAAAAAGTTTCTTAATACTAAATTCGTAAACATTTGACATTATAAAACCGTATTAAAAATCTACGAAATCAAAACCGTCCTGGGGGATATATTTGGAAGCAAAAACTTCAATAGAAAAAAGCACGTTAAGCGCGCGTACAAGTCTCTCTATCACAGTCTAGTCTCGTCTAGTCCACAAATCACTTAAAATAGATGTTCAACTTAATACTAACGATTTTTCTTATAGGGGGCGAGTTTCAAGAAGACGGAACGGGGTGTCTGTTTAGTGGGTTGCAAGTCAAAACGGCGGTGATAGCGACAAGAAATTATTTTTATATCCAGTTTCCTTAAACATTTCGATGCGCATGCGCGATTTTATTCATTCATCCATTTTTGTCAGTCTCATGTGTTTACGTCGTTGTATGGAAATATAATGGGTTTTTTCCTTCGACAAACGGTTAGTGATCGATTTCCGCACAATTTTATACCTATGATTTTATGTGTTAATAAACACATAAAACATACTGGCATAAAATTGTTCGTTAATCGCTCGAAAACTGTCAGTAGAAAGAAAGCTATTTTCATGAATAAAAATATACAACTAGATCTTATGCAAATTACATACAGATTAGTAATGCTGATTGCCTACTCCTTTACGCCTAATTTCTCTCTCCCAGATCGTGGCAGCCGGCCCCTTGCCACGCAACTTTTTCTATCAGCTGATTCAATAGAGTTGAACATCTATTTTAAGTGATTTGTGCTCTAGTCTACAGCGCTGTGATACACTCATTCGCGTCCCCACTTCTTAGCGAATTTTCGTACCTCTTGCCCCTTCCTGCCGTTATTTATCCTATCTCTGAAATCAATTGCTATGTATGTGAATAAACTGCATCTTCACGTAGAGCTAGGGCGTCTAAACGTTATGAGCTACAGAAAGTAAATGTTTGCGTTCTAAAAGCTTTGAAACGATTCTATCTTCCTCTGAGCCTAAAAATAAATGTAACAACAAAATCAGTAATCAAGAAAAGATTAGATATAAATTTCACATAACAACCACCAACAAAAATTGTGAAATTAATATGCTTGCATTATGCTCATCTGTCTTTTCCTTTTCAATATCTTGTGCACTTCTTATGGTTTCAAATTATGTATAGGTATCCAAACAATGTAGTTGAATAAAAAGCAGAGAATGATAGAGTAACATAATGTTAATTAAAGTTGGGAACACACACCTTCATTGTGTATTTTAAGCTTGTGTATAGAGTTTTACAAGTAACAATGATATTCAAAGAAATGTAGGAAGTCTGTACAAACCCAAATGTAATCTAAAATTTATAAGCTTAAAAATGAAAGGGTACAATATAAAATAGTGTTTATATACGTAACAGGGTAAGTCTACTAAAACATGTAGGTAAACGTAAAAGGAAATTATAAACATAAGCATTATTAGATTATCTGTAATTTAAATTATTAGTGAAACAAACAATGAAAACATATTTACTCCACCAATTTGCTTAGCAAAAGCTGCAGCAGAAGTCTTGATAATAATATTTAGACCCCAATATGCCATTTTAGTAAGTCTTCCACTGCACCTACCATTTACAGAAACTCATATGTTATAAAAAAATAGATTAAATCCAAATACACCGAGAATTCGGTTCACCTTATTTCCACGAATAAATATTCAACAAAATATATACATAGCATTTCACAAACACCAAACTAAAAAAAAAATGCGAAAAACGGTTAAGCAAGCACAATGGTGTCCACCCTGTTTTTTTTTTTCTCACCGCGTGATGTCCCGTCTTCCCACGCCACCTATCCCGGGTAGCACGATTCAGCCAGCCGTTTGCACTGCTAGTTTTATTTTTTTTGCGGTTACAATCGGCCACGCTGCAAATCTTCTCGTCCTCGAGGAGATCCTGGTCAATTTGCTATATTAATTAATCAGTTAAATAAGTAAACGAAAGTTGACGTTCCCGTCACAACAAAAAAAACACAAATAAAAAAATAGGGCTCCTCCGGACTTACGACCTCTTCTAAATTTCATCGTCACTGACACTTTGCTCGCTTTCGCTGCCAAAATTTATAAAGGGTTTCATCTGATCCACGGCGCATACACTTTCTACCGGATCTTTGAGAGCCTGGCAGATCCGACACTTGATACCTATCATGATCGTATACCTTGGTAATGATAAATGGACCACCATATTTAGGTAGTAATTTTTTGCTTTTGCCATCGTTGCTTCCTTTCGTTTTCCTAACCAACACTTGTTGGCCAACCTCATACCGTATGGTTTTGGCGCGTTTCTTGTCGTAATTTATCTTACTTGTCTGCTGTTTCTCCACCATGCGCATCGCTGCCTCCTCTCGTGAATGGGCCAAGTCACGATGTTCCTCATTTACGTCCACCTCGGATCTGAGGAAACCATCAGATACGCCCTTTGGTCGATAACCAAAGAATAGCTCGTAAGGTGTTGTCAAATTTACTGTGGAGTTTAACCCCACTGCAATGTTTCGATCCCAGTCTTCCTCGTCAAGAGTTGTCGCGGCCAGACAATTTAAAATCGCCCGATTGTATCTCTCTACCTGGCCATTCGCACGTGGCGTGGCGGTGGCATTGTAAATTATTCTCACCCCTAACGCAAGACAAAAATCTTTAAAGGATGTGCTGGTTTGGCAAGACCCCCTATCGCATATAATTCTGTTGGGCACCCCAAACAACTCGAAGATACCACGAAGAGTACCGGTCGGAGGCGCTGTTTTAGTTGACGGCACGGCCTTCATAAATACAAACTTAGTAAATGCGTCAGCTACTACTTAGTAGATGCGTATTATTCTTTTTACTTTTTACAAATGGGCCTAGATGGTCGACGTGTATCGTGTGGAGGGGAACCGATACTTTCTTTATAGGATGCAGCATTCCCTGCTTCTTTCCAGATGGCTCCTTATTGTATTGACAACCAAGGCAACCCTTAACATATCTTGATACATAACGCCGCATAAACGGAAATCAATAGCTATCTGCTATCGAATTCAAGGTCTTGTCCAACCCTATATGGCCCTTTACATCGTGATGAAACATAACAATCTGTCGTCTGGCGTGTCTGGCTACTACCCAGCGTACATCATGGGCTGTCTTCCGATATATACGGTTATTTTTCACTACATAATCATTATGACTGCTCTCTTCCTCTTTATCCGTTGGAGTTTTACAGAGCACTTCATAAATATATTTGCATCGAGCATCTTGTAGCTGCGCGGAAAGTACCCAATCCTCATTTTCAATATCAGCTATCAAAACGTCCACTACGTCTAGCTCTTGAGCTACGCCCACTGGATTTCTACTCAACGCATCCACATGCGCCATTTTGCAACCTTGTCGATACTCGACCGTAAAATCAAACTCTTGAGTTTGCAGCCACCACCTCCCAATTCTGGTAATTAGATCTCTTTTCGTTAAGGTAGTTCTCAGAGCGTTACAATCGGTTATAACTTTAAACTTAATCCCCAGCAGGTAGATCCTTAATCGTTTTAGACTGTCGACAACTGCCAACGTCTCAAGTTCATAAGAGTGATAGCGCTGCTCCTCTTTCGTCGTCTGGCGACTGAAATATATTACAGGACGTAATGTATTATCATTTTGTTTTTGAATAAGTACCCCGCCTATTCCAAACTTAGAGGCATCAGTATGTACTTCTGTCTCAGCTTAGTTATAATAAATTGCCAAAATAGGCCTAGATGTCAACAGTTCTTTAATGGTGCAAAATGACTTCTCTGTCTCATCGTTCCATTCAAAACTCGCACCCTTTTTCGTAAGCGCCGTTAACGGACGCGCTATCGTTGAAAATTGTTTCACATATTTTCGGAAGTAGCTGGCAAGTCCAATAAACTGACGTATTTGATGCACATTTCGAGGAAAATTTTGCACAGCTTCCGTTTTCCCCGATCCCGGTCTTATACCATCGCAACTGATTTCATGCCCCAGATATTCTAGACTCCTTTTAAAAAAAATGCACTTTGATAACCTAAGGGTTAGTCCAGCTTCTTTCAAAATTTGCAGTATTTCTCTGAGGGTTTCTAGACCCTGGCCTATACTAGACGAGGGAACAAGGATCTCATCCAAATAGGTCATTGCTTTGGTAAATCTAAAATTTCGCAAAACTTAGTTAATCACTCTTTGAAACACAGCGGGCGCATTAACAAGTCCAAACGGCATTCTGGTTTTTTCATAATGGCCATCTGGTGTAACGAAAGCGGTTTTAGCTATAGAGTTTTCGGATATTTTGATTTGGTGATATCCTTCAGCCAAATCCAAAGTGGTAAAATATTTACTGCCTTTAAGTCTGTCTAGATGTTCGTCCACTCTTGGCATTGGATAATGATCCTTGACGGTTTTCAGATTAAGAGCTCTGTAGTCGACACATAGTCTTAAGTCGCCAGTTTTTTTCTTGACTAGTAGAATGGGACTCGCGTATGGTGAATTAGAATCCCGAATTATGCCATGTTCCAACATTTCAGAAATAAGTTTTCTCACCTCTTCTCTCTCTTTATACGCTAAGCGATAAGGACGATAAGTAACAGGCCGTTCATCAGCTAGCACAATACTCATCTCCGTTTTATCACATTTTCCTAATTCGGCGATATTTGTAGCAAAACATTGGCGGTACTCATTAATTAAATCTAATAGTTTACATCTATCTTCAAATAACATGTCTGGTGCGACTAGGTTGTCGAGGGTTCACCTGCGCTTTCCTCTAGGTGACATGGAATGCCCCTTGCAATTACTTCAGATTTTCTATATATGACTGGCCGGTCCGATGTGTTCGTAATTCGAACGATCGCATTGTCCGCACGAGTAATACATCTATCGACGTAATGTTCGCAAAGAGGTAAATTTCTATGGCTGCGTTCAATATAAATGTCGCCACTATAGTTGTCGCATCCGACCTCAACATAATAAACTTGCTGGGCTTTAATGTTGATATCGTGTTTACTCCTGAGTTTTATGGTAGCTGATGTCTCCGATGGTAGTGTTGTTAGACCTTCACTTGGTCTCCTAACCAAGTGTACTCTATTGTTTTGCATACTCATGATCATTCCATCCAGATTGAGGAGGCTCTTACCTATGAGTAACGGGACCGTCTGTACTTCGCTAGGCACGACTACGATCTCTACTTGAGCATCTGCGTCGTCGACTTTTAGATTGGCTTGCAGCACGCCTATTGCTTTTACGGTTACGTTGTTATATCCTCGAATGAATATGTCTGTCGGTTGCCAAGTCAAACCCATATTCTTTGCATCTAACTCGCGCAGAAGAACGGCGGTGCATCCAGTGTCGAGAAGCCCTTTTATCGCATGACCTTTTACTTCGCACTGCTTATAATAACAGCTTTCTTTTGTTGCGCAATAAACCGGTAATGGATTGGGATCATTTAACATACCTTTGCATTCTGCCGAAATGTGACCGTATTTCTTGCATTTGTCACATTTCTTCTTTGGCTTCCTACATTGTCCAACATAGTGTCCTTCCTCGTCACAATTGTAGCACTTGATGCGAGTTTTACCGGGCTTGAATCTTTCGTGTCGCAAAGTGTCCTTTACATAGGGAAGTACCCTTTGTTTTGTGGTCTTTCTATCGGATCCTGACACGCTATGCCCCACGCATTCGCAGCCCACCGAGCTGCTTGGTAAAGTTGACAGATACTCGGAATAAAGATCTTCTGGGCTGAAATATCTACCTGCAACTGCTCCCGTCTTTACATAAGTATCTTCTATTCCATCAATAAGGCACGAGACTGCGTTTTTACCGGAAATCTCACAACCACGAACCATCTCCATTTTCTTAAAATAATACTGATCCCATGTCTCACTGCGAAGTTTCTTTCTCGCTAGGACAGACCTCAGCTTAGTGGCATAATCTTGCTTAGACGGAAAAGATTTTACCAGTAGATCCTTCCACTCAGTCCAGTTTAAGCGATAATTATCAAGACTATTATACCAATCTCGCGCTAATCCTGTGAGTCGACTTTGCATTGCGTAAATAACCAATTTTTCGTCCCATTCATTTATTTGTGCCAGTTGGTCGATTTTGTTTACCCATTTTTCTACCGTTAGGTCACTGGATCCAGGTTCGAAAGTTGGTATGCAGTCAGGTTTAACGAGATACCGTCGATTTGTGGACCCTGAGTTTTGATCGCTTATAGAGTCGTGTCTTCCACTTGTTCCTTTCATAGTTTGAACCATATCTTCAAGAATGCTTATCCTTTCGGCATCCGATCTGCGACTAGATCCTTGACGCGATTGAGAGTTAAAACGGGATCTATGGCGGTATTGCAGGTGCGGCATTCCAGAAGCGGTATTCTTGGATGGAGAGCGTGTACGTCCTGACCTGGATCTGCTTCTCCTGGTGTGTCTTCTTTCACTAGCATATATAAATCTTATTATATATTTTCGTACATAACGAAGTAGGGAGTCTGCATACAACTGTATGCAGAGACATGTATACACTCTGTATACACATCTGAATTAATAATAAAACAAGAACTATACATATGCATACAACTGTATGCAGAGACATGTATACACTCTGTATACACATCTGCATTAATAATAAAACAAAAACTATACATATGCATACAACTGCATGCAGAGACATGTATACACTCTTTATACACATCTGCATTAATAATAAAATAAAAACTATACATTCGTGCAGACTGGCATAAACTCGTTATGTTAAAACGTATTCCACTTATCTAAACTTTTTTTTTGCTCGCAATTAATGTTTTCTTACCTCATTATTGCGTGCTTCGTCAGCGTTAAGAAATATCCCGCCGCTGCTTTGTTATAAAAAAACTAGATTAAAACCAAATACACCGAGAATTCGGTTCACTTTATTTCCACGAATAAATATTCAACAAAATATATACATAGTATTTCACAAACACCAAACTAAAAAAAAAATGAGAAAAACGGTTAAGCAAGCACAATGGTGTCCATTCTGTTTTTTTTTCTCACCGCGTGATGTCCCGTCTTCCCACGCCACCTATCCCGGGTAGCACGATTCAGCCGACCGTTTGCACTGCTAGTTTTTTTTTTGCGTTTACACATATGTATAATATATCCTCTGTATATATCACTTGTCACAAATACATAAATTCATCAAGAATCGTTAAATTAACAGCTAACTACGAAATAAGGGCGAAAACTGCATTTCGTAGTTTAAAAAAATTAATAGCTTTGCAACCGTTGCAGATAATATAATCAAACCAAATTTTGAATACTGGATTAGCACATTAATATTAATTTGATGTCATATGTGGTTTACTATTTTTCTATTCACAATTTTTTGGTCATTTCCAGTTTCATTACCAGTTACCCTGTATAAATAATTGCTTTTAAAAATCTTTGTTGTTCATTTTTAGTAATAGATTCAACTTAATTTGTTGAATTTCTAAAGAAATGCATTATATTTATCTTTTCGGATGGTAGCTATAAAATGTATTTTAATTTCTCTCTTTTTATTGAAGTTATAGACTGGAAAAACGTATGACGCATTTATCAACTTAAAATTGTTCCAATGCGAAATATACAAATTGCACATGCATATAAGGCATGCAGTGACATTATATCAAGTTCGTAACTTCCTATATTTTAATTTATGCAAGATGTATTTATCAAGAAAAGTAGGTAAATAAAATTGCCGTCGTATTAATGTCGGTGCGACGGATACATATGTTCGGGTAGCGCTCGGCGGGGCGCGCCAATGTCTACTATATTACTTCTGCTATGCGTAACTGTACCAGTTCTTTCTTCTTTGAGTGTACCTATATGTTTAGTATATGTGTGTATATTACCACACATCTTGATTTTTTTTTGCAAAAAAAAACTATTTTTCTATTTTACATTTTTTACTTAGTTAAGGGACGCTAATTTGTAGGCAGTTGCAGCTAGGTGAACCATATCCATTGAATGACAAGAATAGAATAGTAAGAATTATCGCCACAGCGAGTACGACAACAGTTGTGAAGCCCGATGGACACATACAAGAAAAACTTTAAAAGTTATGTTAAAAGTTTTCTTTACAAGTCCCTATACACAAACAAGTTTTTAATGTAAAGTATTCGGTTTAATTTCTTTTCAGTTTGTATATATGCGTTCTGACAAATTGCGCATGCGCGACTTGTAGCTTTTTCATACTTGTCAAGAAAAATACTGCATGTACCAGCAGTGGCGGCTCGTGGTCATTTATACTGGGAGGTCAAAAATAAATTTAAAAAATAGGCATACCTACTTAAAAAAATATAAATATTTTACCTTTAAATTCGGCTTTAAATAGTCTTAAACTGCAGGTCCATTCTTCGTTCTTTAGCAGTGGAAAAGTGTTGAATAACACGTTCGCTAAAATCGCATATTCCTTTTACAAATGACTTCTCGATACTCAACATCGCTAAAGCGGATAATCTGTCTTGCCCCGTGGTGTTGCGTAAGAAGGTCTTTATTCTATTTAAGAGGCGCGACTACCGTTTGACAGTTGGCGATGTTGCCACAGTTAAATTTTTTCATAATATAATGTTTCTATAATTTATTATAGACGTAATATAGACGTATTTTGAATGCTCATAGCAAATTTCAGTAATTAAATCTAAAAATTATACTGTAATCTCGATTCCCGTATCAAGGTAACGGCCTGTAACGGGAAAAGAGATTGTGAAGTTAATACTGAATATTAATAGACAAAATTGTATATGTAGATGTAAAACATTTGTAGAAATATGTGTATGAAGCCCAATTTTCAAATTATATTGAAATAGAATCAAGCAAACGATTTATAGAATTATGTAGATATGGCACCGCTGTAAAATAATCGGCTGGTAGACGACCCTCCGAAGGTCGAAAAACAATGCTCACTTTCAACAGTTGTCATTGGCAGTGTGCACAGCAAAGTTAATAAATTGACAGTTTCAGAAAACGTAAAACTTAATAATAATAAATAATAAATAATAATAAAATGTTTCCTCTACCGAAATTTGTACATTTTCAAATGAGAAATATTCCATTAAAATATATAAAAAATTTATTGGGAATATGTATACTATAAATACGATTACATGTTCATGTAATGGATCTTTAGACAAACGTCATTGTTTGATGACATAAGCAAAGATTGTCGGTTAATCTACCTATCCTTATTTAATATCGGTGTCGAATATTCAAGCGCAGAAAATACATATGTCTGCAATACAAATCATATCTAGACTACTGCCTTAATCAAGTGTCAGATTGTACATCATTAGTATTCATTGTCATAACTTATTTGCAATATGACAGATTTATATAATAGGACTTTATTAAAAAGGCGAAATTCATCTTAAGCGGCCCATAGACAATCAACTTGGTCATCAACATCTGACTTCGCCCACTGAATATCCAAGTGTTTGATCTTGCACCAACCGTCATTTCAACAAAATATCAACCGCCAACCTGCCTACAGACGTTCAACTTTGTCTTCAACATGGCAAGTTGACAACAACGTTGACGACCAAGTTGATTGTCTATGGGCCCCTTTATAGATGCTCTTCCATATAAACGTTATAATCAAACGCAATGCGTGTTTTAGGTTCATGCTCAATTGGCAGAATCCTAACCATAGAAAAATCCTAACCTACTTTGTGTGTATGTTTGCTGTCAGAAATGTGTATTATATTTTAATGCATTATGTATATAGTGCTTAACTTGAACTAGAAGTACCGATTTGATTCGTACGCATAAAAGTTGATGACGTGCGTCTAAAGATCGATTACACGAACTGTATTTGAACAAATTTTTAATATATTCCAACGATATATTTCCTACCAATAGACATTTATTCACAAATTTAAAAACACCCATTAAACATGATAATCAAAGTAATGTCGTTTATAAATTAGATTGCAAAGATTGTAATAAATGTTATATCGGACAAACCAAACAATATTTAAAGAAACGAATTTATAACCATCAATACACTGTTACACATAACGTCACCGCTGAAACTGCTTTATCTAAGCACTCTAAAGATAGACGACATAATTTTGATTTTCAAAACACTAAAATTTTAAAAAAGGAAAATAATTATAAAAAAAGATTAATTTACGAAATGATATACATTAAGAAAGATGAAAACGCGGTAAATTTTAGAACGGATATTAATCATTTAAGCGTTATTTACAATAATTTAATTCACGCATGAATTTTATTAATTTTAAGCTCTTGACTAGGTTTTTTTGCCATGTTTTTCCCTAGTCCTTGAACAGAATTGTTAGAGCTTGACAAAAAATAGATTGATATACGAATAATTCAAATCATTTCAATTTCTAATGTTGTATTAAATCATTATTCCTTCATTATTACTTGTGAATATAATTAAAATTCGATATATCAATGAATTCTTTGTTTTAATTAATTTTGTTGATAGGCATGGCAATTTATATTTATATTATTAGTAATTTGACACATATTAAATGTTAATTTCTTCCACCGAAGAAGTTATTTAACGAAAACATATTATTATATGTTATGGAATAAATTGGTATTTAATTATTTATTGTTTTATTGACCTCTAAGTGGAAATAAATCAGGAATTAAAAGATGTTATATAATTAAAACTGTTTTTAATATAATGGCAAAAACTTAAGTGAGGGTACAATACCATGATTTCATTTCTGTAAGATTTATTGTACATATATTACACAACTCGTGCATACAAGAATTATTTTATATTAATTATTTTAGTGATTTAACATATTTATTATATGCCATTATTATCATGTCCTTTGCTTTTTAGACAAGTAATACACCTGTTAAAACTTGCCATTAAATGTGTTGCACCCCAGAAGATATTATTAACCTTATTAAATTTTAAAAATTCTTTGTTTGTTTCACTATGGACAGGACACATCACGTTAAGATTAATTCATTTCTTTGCATTCTTATATACAATTTTTGATATTTTAGTCCATGAATACATATCGAAAGCTATAATATTCATTTTTTAATACATTCTTTCTTTTACTAACATAAATTCAACTCCACTTTCACCATAAAAATAGTTAATTTTCCACCTGCACAGTGTACCCGTAATTTAAAAACTAACATATTAAAAAAATATTACATACTACTATGCCTAGCCATATAAGTTTTTCGTGCCATACGATTCTGGTGAAGAAATATACTGGACTATTATTTCGCACACAGCTGTATATTAGGTAACATACATAAAAATGAATGTACCACCTTCTTCAAATTAAATGCATATTTTTCAGTGAGGTATATACCTTTAGTAAATAAAAGGCGTTAAATTAAAGTGAATTTTATTTCCTTAAAAAAGAGTATTTCGAAGATAAATTTCTTTAGAGTACTAAATTCGCTTTAAAGTCAAGCCTTTCTTTACTAAATATGCATTCTCCACTGTAAAATAGCATTTAATTTGAAAAAGGTAGATGTATGCATGATGAACGCTTCTCATATGCTGTATATCTCGCTGTGAAGGACGTATCTCTCACTATTTTCAATGAACGACCTTGACTGTTTAAAGTGTTGCTTCCCTTATTTATTCTCTCAGAGATATTAAGCGATTTGAAAATATTCATCTTTTATCTGTTACTTCGCGTATTTCTACATGATCATCACAACGATCAAGTTGAATAAAGTGGTGTGTGTGGGTGCATAATTTTGTATAAATTTTACTTGGATTTAAATACTTATTTATTTGTATCATAATTCAAGTCAACGCTCGTACTTGGGTATGTATGTATTATGTATGTGGTCAATGGAAATATATTCAACATATACTAGCAATTTCAATTACACTCAATCATAAGATGTGTAAAAATTGTATCACAGACCTTGAACCTTAGATCCCTATTTCATTTAGCTCTCATAATTTGCATGTTTTCGCTAACTATTATAAAAACAAGATATAAAGACGATATGTATAGAGGAATATAGTAATTACAATAACACACGCAAAAACATTTCCAAATAACAACATTCTGATTTATCGTTTTACATATTTAGCTTTTTAAATGTATCATTTCATTGTTAATAATTATCAAATTAACTTGATGGCAATTTTTCATACCTATGTATCGATGTTCTCATATTGCCGTATTCTTATGTTTCTCCCGTTTCAAACATTCTTGTTACTTGCCAGCCTCGAAAAAATTAATTTTACATTCTAAGACTGGTGATAAGGTTAATTGATATAATGTGTAAAAATATTAATTATAACTGTCATATATACTGTTTCAAGTAGGTAGAATAAAATATGTAGTCCCTTTTTAGAATAATTTCATACGATTTTTAAGAAGCATAATCTGCAGCATTTTAGTGATTTTAATTGAAGCTAAATTTTTTCTTTTGTTATAACTATAGCTATAAGGTATGTTAAAATGCAATATTACTGCAATATTATTATAATTTGTAGTCATTATGTTATGCAATGGAAACTGTCTTAGCCTAATAAATAGTTCAGTTCCGTTGCGTTCTGATGTTTCTAAATTACGTCGATGTATTTGAGTTAAAACGAGTAAATAAAACTATTGGTAAACTAGTACACATGTTCCAAGTAGATGGCGATTTTATCTTAAATGTGTTTATTTATTATCAGGCAAAAGTTCATTTCAATTATACCGCAAACACATATTTACTATGAGTACATGGAAAAGACCAGAATCCGTACCGTTTCCAACAATATGGGCTAAATTTGAAGGAAAAATTGTAAGAAATGGAGTAAGGAATACTTACTGGATACAAGAAGTTACGGATGAATATAAGAGCCAAGTTTTGCAATATATGATGGAGGAATTTACTTTAGATGAACCTTTTTGCAAATATAGTAGTAAGTAGTAACAATAATTAATCTACCAAAATCAATATCATTACTTTTTTACCTAGAAATTTCTGAAGATCCAGATGTTATGAAACAATTTAAGGATTTCTGGTGGGAAAGTTTTAAAGAAAATTTAGCATTGGTGTGTTTAACAAAAGATCAAAATGGTGTAACTCATATTGCTGGTATGAATTGCACATTACTGGGTTACAAAGGAGAAGATGACATAATAAAGGTACCATAATAAGTCATTGCAAAGAAAGATAAGAAACCAATATATTATTTTAGAACAAATTAGATGAGAAAGGTTTAAGTGTATTTTATACTTTAAAATTTGTTAAAAATCAAGTAGATCCATTTCAAAAGTTTAATATCACTGAATACCTTGACGGCATGGGGCTCTACGTATTACCAAAGTACAGAGGAGAAGGCTTAGGTACAGAACTTTTGCGAGCCAGGTACGTATCTATATGTACTTACTTTCAATGCAAGATTTGTATATAAATTTCAAACATGAACTCAAAACCTAAGCTTATTTCAGGGAACCCATGTGTAGAGCACTTGGTTTGAAAGCCACGCTAACACTGTTCACTTCCAAAATATCGCAAATTCTAGCAGAACGTTTGGGTTTCAAGGACTTGTATGTAGCTGATTATGCAGATCTGGAAAAAAATCCAGGGTTGATGACATTCCCTGGTATACAGGAACACACAAAATCAATACGATTTATGTATCTTTTATACAAATAAATAAATTTATTTTTATGTCCATTGTCACTTCAATGCATCTATTATAAAATAATAATCTGATAACATATGTAGCTATACATACTGTGGGACAAATTAAAGTTCCACTTTTTATACCTTAATAGTTTTTTTTTAATTATTAACTGAATTCAATCATATTCGGTACCATGCTAACATAGACATTTTAAGGTGATTTTTTAATATGTAAAGTAGATTGCATGGCGTACAGGACTTATCGCTTTGTGGAATTGATAGCTCGTTTAAGGTCGTTGCACATGCTTACGTGTTAGTTATACTACGATTCTTCAATTCATTTTGCATTGCTTAACTGTGCCAAACAATGTACTTTTGTACCTAATAACAGTGCAACTGATTATTTGTCTATGATGACACCATGACAGCATAAGTTTCATGAGATTATAACGTTTCTACGTTTATGTCTGCACAATTTGTATTAGAGTCAACGCCAAAGCTCCTGAGACCATCCTGCGCAGAACATATGACATAACTTGTTACTAATGGTCATAAAAATATCTACTGAATTCATTACATGGCGCGTTCATTTGAAAATTTTTATTAATATATACAGTATGTCCCCGGATTGAGTTTACAAAAGGAAAAAATTTTTATTTTTGATTTTACGAAAAAGTGCTAAAGGAATAAAATTTTTTGCTCAATTTCAAATGACCAAATCTGTAATTAGAATTACGAAACTGTCAAACCCCTATTTGGAATTACAAATTTTTTTTTCGAAAAAAAAAACTAGGCTAGAAACAATAATGTTTAAAACTATTCTATTAAATCGCCACCCCTTTCAGCACACAATTCGACTCTAAGCCGCAGTTCCTTGTAACTGTTGCGAATTTCTTCAAGCGTCAAGGATGCAACAGCATCTTTAATGCGATTTTTTAATACTACCACATTGTTAGGCAAGTTGTCAAAATCTTTGTTGTGGCAAAATCTAAAATTGTTAAGTCAGGGCTTCTTGGAGGCCACAAAACAGGACCATTCCAGCCAATCCAATTATTTTCGAATTTTTGATTGAGCCAGGCAGCTACGATGCGCGAACAGTGGGCCGGACAACCATCCTGTTGAAAATACATCCTCTGCCGATAAGCAAGTGAGAGTTCACTTAAACCATCCCAGAAAAAATTGCTCAACATTTCCAAATAATTGTGCTGATTTACATTAGCATCAAAAAAATATGGCCCTATTATTCCGTGATAACAAACAGCACACCACACGTTTACCTTAACAAAGTATTGACGTTTTGATGCAATTCTAAAGTGAGGATTAGTATCACTCCAATAACGAACACGTTGTGACGAAACGGTACCATTGCAAGAAAAAGTTGCTTTATCGGAAAATACAATGCTTTTGTGAACATTTTGGTTCTCCATTATTTCATCTCCCATCCACATGCAAAAATAAAGACACTTCTCATCATCTCCCGGTTCTAACGTATGATTAAAAATCGGTTTATAAGGGTATAATTTACGTTCCTTCAAAACTCTTTGAATATGGGATTTGCTCATATTCAGTTGAAGCGCCCGTCTCCGCAATGAAAGTTTAGGATTATCTTGCACCGAATCCAAAATTAAAACTGTAGTAGCATCACCTTCATCACGTACTATTCTCTTTTTCTTTAAATTCAGAACAGAACCAGTCTCCAAAATTTTTTTCACCAATTTCCTTATACCCATACGGGAAACAGTTACTTCGGGAAATTTTGTATTAAATTCTTCAGCAATACGACGATAGCTCTTTTCCCCAATACCGTAACATTGTATTAAATATACTTTTTATGATAACGTTAACATTTTCACCAAAACTTACAGAATTACAGTTTGAAGTTATTTTTGACAAATAAATTAGTGTTTGACATTTTCTAGTCAAATGCTTCTACCATTAAAAATAATAGATGTACTGCGATGAAAAATAGTATATTATGACACTAGTGCATAATCAAGCCACTCCGCTTCGCGTCGTGGCTTTAAACTCGTTACTCGTGCTTTAAAAGCTAATTATGCACGAGTGTCATACGATATTTTTTAGTATAAATGCAACAATAATTTTAATTAGAAGAAATCAAATCAATAATTTCAATACATGACATGTACCTATATGTCATTTGACATTTCCTGACATTTCACTGCACTATTAAACGGTTGGGATTGGCTGTTACCAAGCAACCTTTATACGCACGCCGTGCGATAACCCAACAAACAAAATTCAAATTTCGCGCAATTATTTTTAGTAACTTCAACGCTGAAACATGAAATGACCTATAAATTTGTTTCAGATTAATAGTTCTTTTTATACGATTATGTTGTAGTTACTAAAAATAATTGCGCGAAATTTGAATTTTGTTTGCTGGGAAAGGTCCGATTATGCACGCTTATGGGTGTTTTAATTGGTTTATGATGCATGCATACTAAAAAATTTTTTAAACAATTTTTTAGAACATAGATAAGTGGCACTGAAATTCTAATTACAGATTTGGTCATTTGAAATTAAGCAAAAAAATTATTCCTTTAGCACTTTTTTGTAAAATCAAAAATAATTTTTTTTTCCTCTTGTAAACTCAATCTGGGGACATACTATATATAGTAATTGCTAATGGGATTTCATAAATCAAATGTCATTTGAATTTAAGCTTGTGAAAAAGAAATCATCAGTACTCTTTCATCTGTGAACCGACTAGCCTATAGCGAACGAGAACAATATTTTTTAGTAAGATTAGCATGCTTCTCCCTTTCTTTTTTTATTTTTATATCTGTCTCGTCTCTTGACAAAAATTCGTATTTGCGCCGGTCTCACAAGGTTTGGCGTGGACTCTAATCAAAAAGTAGCAATGTCTCGATAGCGTTAAATATCATATGAAAGTACTGCTGCCCAATTGAGTACCTCTAAAACATCTATTATTAAGCCGTGAAGATACAATTTTCATTAAATCTTTAAAGGATTCATTAAATTATGATGCAAGGCAATTAGGAAATTATTAGCAATTTAAAACGAAAGCATACAATTAATTCAAGGAAAATTACCAGAATTGAAAGAATTTCAACAAGAAGAATTAAAAAAAGATAAATAGAAGATTAATTAAAATTATAAAAAAATTGCTGCCACAAAATATCAGTCAATATTGAAGAAGAAAAACTATATCGATGACAATAACTACCGCTTTACATATTTAGGATGCGAGAAGGTATAGAGAAAATATGATTCGCGATGAAAAGATGTTCCTCAAAAAATTCCAAAAATACTCAGAACCATTAGGTTTATGTTACAGCAGAAAGAAAAAAAAACAATTCGCATTGTAGTGGCCGTTGGCGTATCAACTATAGGTAAGCAGCATCTTGTAACTACACAGCTAAAGTAAGGTTGTCCTTTAGTATAGGAACGCCTAATACGGATTACAAGAAAATCTTTTGTAGAATCAGAATATTTAATAAAATATATACCTTTCTATCTAAAAAAATCTACTTTCCACAGATTGAACTTATTTATAAGCAACTAAGTTTTTAAACACCCTGTATAATGTTACAGAGAAGAACGCCAAATGCTGTGTAACTACACAATATCAGCTGTGTGTATGCAAAATTTCATTCGCCTCTTTTACTCCTACGTGACGTAATATCACTATAAAGGAAGATCGGTATCGGTCACTTTTTTTCTTTAATTGCGAATAACTCAGGAGGAATGGTATTTAGGTATAGGGTATGATACATGAAATATGTATAAAATTTATCGTAGTAGCTGAATTTATAATTTATTTTATACCATACTGTTTAAGAAATTGAAGCTGATGCCCACTTCCGATTAACCGGAAGTGATATTTATTAAAAAATATTGTCACATATTCAACCATATCCAAATGCAAAATTTCGTTTTAAAATTCCGTTCCGTTTGCATAATACTTTTAATGGGCCATTCTCGCCAATCACCCTGTATATTAAGCACATGTTATCATATATTAAGCAAAAGTTATCTTTTATTTTATTTTATTCAATGCACCTAACTGTATACCGGATGATTTCAGACATAGGATAAATAACGGAATGAAGGGGCAAGAACTACGAAAATTCGCTAAGAAGTGGGGACACGTATGAGTCTATCACAGCGCTGTAGACTAGACGAGACTAGACTGTGATAGAGAGACTTATACGCGTCCCCAGTTCTTAACGAATTATCGTACCTCTTGCCCCTTCCCGCCGTTATTTATCCTATGTCTGAAATCAACCGTTATATCCGAGACTGTATATATCTTTCCCCGTGTTAAATTTTATAACTTATCAATAGTTAAAATGTAACGAAAAACTTTAACTTTGACTAGCAAACAGATGGTGTCTTATGAACGTTCCATTGTATTTACTCGCGCCAATAAATAATATCTCTTTGTGTAAAATACCGTGAAAAGTAAGTCAGGTGATACGAGTCGACTTGGATGATGAAAAAACGAATAGCAAAAACTTCTTGCTTGAACTCCGAAGTGATAAGCGCAACAATTATTTTTATAATTTGTCAAGTAGAACCAGTTTAGTGATCTTGTAATTAGTTTATATTTTATTAAAAAATCAGCACCTGCAAGAGCCGTGTTTACTGGTGAAGGGCCGGCACAAAGCTAATATAAATACTGATACGTAAATTATAAAAAGAAGACGCCCGAACCCCAAGACAAAACTATCATCAGAGCTGTGAGTTCGTAAAAAATAAGTAAATTAACTAGTCTAGGTCTAGAATATGAAAAATAGAAAGTTTTAAACCTTAAATAAGTTGGGTTGTCGGATAAAATTGATTTCAATTAATCTTTAATATATGTTAGCCTTTGTTGTTCTTTGGATAATTCGCGTAGTTGTTTTAATTATATAAAGGTGCAGTTTAGTTCATAATGGTTTGCCCCCATATTTATTAATCTTGTTAATATATATGTATATTCATCTGTTTTATTGAATATATTTGTTATTGATTTATTTGTTGCATTTTTTCATTTATTTATTTACATATAAGTTTATGCCTATTGCGTTATTATTCAGTGTTAAAATATTTCAATCCTCCACTAACCGTATGTCCTGGGAACGTATAAAGAAAAAATCATAAGAATTTGTAAAGTAAGTACAGGTTTTCTTTATTTCGTTAAGAGTCATTTCGGTCGACATTTTGCTAGACAGGGGAATAATTTCTTTATTTCGGTATCAGTAACGTCCGTCATCGTGGGTTCCCGAGGGGAATTGTTCATACACCGCGGCGCCCAATATTCTAAATACATATTTGCACGAAATAAGGACCGTCAAGAAACCGTCCTATTACAATATGGCGCTCAACGTTGGGCTGTAAGAACAGAACTATTACACAGAGTTCAACAATGCAAAATCAATTAAAAAATCATAGTATAAATAAATGGTAAGCGTGTGCAAAAACCCTAAATGCCCTATAAATTTCACAAAGCAACAAGTCGTATTCATCTACAGTTTATCATCCATATTACAAAAAATTAGCTCAAAAATGCCTGTTTTATCATGGTACTACATAAATATGGTTGAATTTGGTGTTAATAATTAAAAAACTGATAAGTATAAAAAATATGCAACTTTAATTTACTTCACATTGTGTATATATCTTGTTACTCAACAACTCCGAATAATTGTAGAGAGTAAATACAATCCAGACACATATTTTTGCACACATTGTTTTCAAATACTTCAGATTTGAAAATAGCAATACTATAAATCTTATAATAAATTGCGTTTTGTTTAATTATTGGCTTTCTGTTACGGTAAGTGTGCATTGTCATTTAAGTAATAAATTTTATTCTACATTTTTATTGCGTCTGAGAATTAATAATTCGTGTTGTTTTCATAATACTCTCCAAATAAGAGATACTCTTGCTTAATAAAAAAATTAGTTATCTAACCGGGGTCGGGAAGTTGAATCGCCTGGGACAACGTCTAACACTCTCCTTGTCAGAAGTGCTGTTCAACAGGGATCTGTATTAGATCTCTTTTTATACAGTTGTCATAGATCAAAACTACACCGTCTGAAACACTGTTCGTATTATTGCTATATGGGTGACTAGTGTAGGTACTGCTTATTGCAAATAATCACATAAATTTTGTTATTGCCTCCACATCTTGATTTGCTGAACACCACTATTTTAATATTACTACAAATAAATCTACTGCTTTAGTATGTAGGAGAAATACTCACCTTGAGTTCACCTTTTCTATGTTAACAATTTCTGTCAATAACTATCAACAAAGTTGCTAGAAGCCTAAATTTACATACCAATTCAGACCTTAGATTTAAAGATCATACATATATCGGTAAAGTATTTACCTGCTTTTAATAAACGTCTTCATTGCCATATTTTCATTTTATATCATTTTCACCACTGTGATAGTCTATCTCTCGATAGTTAAAATGCAAAATGCGTTTATAAGATTCATTCACAGTCTTAGAAAATTTCAGCATGTATTTCATGAAGTTATAGAGACTTAAATTAGTTTAACATGAAAGAGTGGCATCATTCTAGCAAGTCTATGCATCCTGTTTGTTAGATTTATTTTTATAAGTAATATCCTCAATAAACAGATATAACATCGGTATCACCAAACACCACAACTTTGATTGATTATTTTGGACACGTGTTTCGAGAACGCGTGGATTCTCATCATCAACTGAATACCGAATGAACAAATAAAATTAAATCTATCACTATATTAGGTTAATTGAAGCTGATATTTTACTTCTTAAACGGTGTAAAAAGTATAATGTTAGTCCAAAATTCATTAAAATTGAAATTTCAAAGAATTGTAAAAAACCGTCAAGTATCATAAATTGCGCAAGGAAGCAATGGCTAAAAAACGAAATAAACTATCAGTACTTCAGACGTAGTAAGCTAGAAATTGAATTATATCATTTGCATCTCCAAATAACGTGATATTTAGACGAGAACGGTTTTCAAGAATGGTGTGATTTCCATAGATGATCCCGTGATAGAACGGGGAACCAGAAGCTTAAATTAAAAATGATAGAGCAAAACAAAAAGTTTTGGAAGTTACGGCCCGTAAAGACTGATACACAAAAACTTAAAGAAATGGAAAACACACCGCTAGTCTGTAAACTATCGTCTAAGACCTTCAACAACGAAGAATTAGATTTGTTAAATAAAAGCTTGAAATTTGGCATTTTTCTTAATGTGTGGTGGGTGCTTAGTTGCAGTGACTCCGTAAGCTGTATTACTTGTCTGGCTATCGCTGCAACTCTTGCGGTATAGTTTGGTGTGTGTATGTTGTGTTCAAATGGCTTTGTGACAGCATCATATCGCCTTTTATGATGCCGCGCTATTAATCACTTTGCTCCCAACAGCGAATGGCAAGTCGATCCGGGATTAAACTCCCTGAAAAAATGTCACCGTCCGTCCAGAGAATTGAACCCCGGCACCTATCGTCCTCTCACAACGATAGTCAGCTGCCTAACCACTGCGGCTATAGACCCATCGTGACAGAAAAGCTCCAATGGAGGAAGTTATTCCGTCTATAGAAACTAATATTAGAGGCGTGGATTATACAACTAAGGAATACATCAGGAATGCATGCAAAAACAAAATTGCAAAAAATGCTCGTGTTAGTTCAACAATAGTAAGAAAGAACTCAAAATTGTTAATGGTCTGAGGGAGAAAGATTGTTTTTATCTAAAAGCCGATAAAGGAAACAAGATAGTTATCTTGGATAAACAGGAATATTATGCGCTCTGGGACTATATAAACAATTAAAAAAGAACCCATTTCCGGCAATGATTATAGAAACTAGGGACACAATCAGAAATTGCCCTAACTTAATTGATAAAAAAGCCCCATAGTTTCAGGAATCAATTCACCGACTTATTATTTATCAAAATGGCTATCTAATAAATCTAAGAAATTCTTCTTACACTCGGAAAACTTAACTGTGGGAAACTCAATTCAATTTGTGGAATATATAAACAATATTGAGCTAAAACGAGGAGAAATTCTCATTTTTAATTAATAGATTGGTTGAATTCCCACTAAATAAAGTGAGATTTCAGAAAAAAATTAGAGAATAGCGGTCTACAATGGTTTCTCTTCCGCAGATGTTGAATGCACACTTAAAAAATATAAGAATCACGTCAAAAATTCCACTATCTACTTTAGTCCCATCGAATAACCGGGAAAAAAAATTTATTCAGTTACCGTTCCACCCCATAACCAAAGGATTCAACCGCGTTTTTCAACAATTCAATTTAAATGTTCGTTATAAGACCAATAATACGTTAAAAAAAAACCTGAGATAAGACAGAAGCCTGGAATTTATAAAATTGCATGTAAAGACTGTGATCAAATTTATGTCGGGCAAACAAAAAGGTCAATAGAGACTAGGTATAAAGAACATCTAGCTCACTTTCGGTATGGAAGAAAGGAATCGTCCGCAGTAGCGCAACATTTAATTGACATCATATTGAAATAGACAGTGTCACACTATTAAAAGCCGTTGATAAGCCACGAGAATTAGACGCATATGAAAGTATTTATATTTACAAACACGGAAATCTCATAAATAGAGAAGCATCGAGTCCTGGAAAATCAGTCTTGTTCGATAATTTAAGAAAGGATGGTCCATTTTCAACATGTGTTAGCAATTAGTTCGCTTTAGGTATAGAATGCTTGTTTATACTAAAAGAGGGGGATGTTTACAGTGGTAGTTTTAATTTTATTTATTCATTCGGTATTTGGTTGATGATGAGAACCCAGGCGTTCTCGAAATACGTATCCCGATTAATCAATCACAGTTGTGGCGTTTGGTGATACCGATATTATATCTGTTTATTACGATCCCACGGTCCTTGAAATCATTCTGAAATGTCCTCAATGTCATTTCTGTCACTTCCTTACGCCTCTCGTTCATCTTTGCACGGGGTTTTGTGACGACTTTCCCATGTTTCTGACAACTCTAGATTCATTCAAGCGTCTTACACGTAGTGTTATTCTGGGCTCAATTACTTATGTACCTCTAGTGCCTAAGATGTGCATGCATTATTATTATTTTTGTTGTTATGATTGCTTTCATTTTAATATTAACGATATTTTTTGTTTCGGTTTAACATTTACTGTGCTTGCATATGCCACCTTTGTTCTGGCTGGTATGCATACGGTTGAACTGACAAACAGTCTCTTTCATTTTGAAGGAATTAAAAATAAAGACTTTTTAAAGAACTTGTCGTGTATTCAATGAGAGATATCCTAATTTGACCTTGTGTTAAACCAGTGCTTAACAGAAATTCAAACGAATCGAATTTTTGCCAATTAAACTCAGCATTTATAACTTTTTATGTATGTTTTTATTTCTTTTTTTATTAGCATGTTTTTGTTCATCAATTATCGTGTTTTCGTATTACAAAAATTTGATTCTATGTTTAAATTTATGTTTAAAGATTGCCGTCAAACGGGAATGTCTTATTGAACACAGGGCAAGTTCTTTAAACAATCTTGTTATATTACCCATGAATATAAAATAAATTTGAAATATCCATGCTTGAATAATTTTCGTTTTCTATTTGAATGGATATAATGAAACTAGACTTGAAAGGTTATGGTGACAGTTACTAATAAGAAGGTTTATTCTCATTTCCATTGCTTGCTATTAAGGAAATATGTATAATTTTCTCCATACTCTACCAAAAATCGTAACTCGATGACTATTACAGATAAGTACAGTGGTGAGCTATCCTGATGTCGGGAACTTCGTGAACGTCTCACTCGCTGAACGTACGAATATGAAGTGCGAATTGGTCGATTGTCATGCTGCGGGGTACGTAGTTCACTGGTATATTTTAGGTTTGTTCCTACTTAAAATCTATGATCGATTTCGGATTAGTATGTGATAATCATACTGCGCATGTTCTATCAACAGCCAGTTTCAGATCAAATTGCATTAATAATTTGTTGGAACGAAATATATTTTTTTACTTGACACCAGATGGCGTGTATAGAAAAATGGATAAGCTAGAGAGACGTGTATTGAAGTACACATGCGCTAAAAATCACAGCTTTTGGTTTGTTGAAAATCCTGTTGTGACTGTCCTCCGACAATCCTCAAATCGCATTTTGTTATGTTGGAACTACGTACTATAGTCACGGATTTTCGATTTGTCGTTGTTGGAACACTTATTTTCTACTGCGCTTGCTACGGTTAATCACCGATCGATTTGCACGCATGTAGGAACAAACCTTTTAAGACATTTAGTAGAGAAATATTTGTAAAAGCAAGATTTGTTACGATGCCGTATATATTGAATTGACATATTTAGTTTTATGCCGAATAAGAGGCGTTACAAGTATTTATATACATTTGTATGTATATAGGTAGTATATGCATGTACAGTCGAATTTTTGGATCTCGTCCGTTACGTCATGAGTAATGTCAATATGAATCGACTCATATGTGATGTTAACATTTCTCTCTAATGTACGTTAAATGTCGGTGATGAATATTTTACGTACGTCTGTGTTTAATTACGCTGTTAATGACGTAACGGACAAGATCCAAAAATTCGACTGTATATCTACATAAATTAAAATTATTCCAATTTTATTTCTAATCTTCTATGATTTCAATATAAAGTTGGCAATCTATTGGAATATTAATAGATAGTGTTTTTTAAGTAAAATTTTTATAGGTATGATGATATATGTATGTACATATAACCATTTATGTATTTCAAACTATTGGGCGCACCGGGAAATTATTAAAAAATGTAGGAACTTATGCGGATTGATTTATACTTCAGTTCGCATTTTTTTTAAACGATACCCAACTGTATCGTGTGCAAACGTTCAAATAAAAACTTAGAATCTAGATCGACGTATAAAAGTGAAAATAAAACAATAATATTCTAGAAAACTATTTTCTATATTTTAAAATGCTATTTAGAGACAGGTCTATGCATCCAAAAACTAAATATAATATATAATAACAAATAATAAATTTTTTATATAACGCGTAAAGTAAGACTAATTTTCTTGAATTCACTCCAAACATGTATGTATTTATAACAACTACTGCAGTGATTCACATAATTTATCGCCAAAAGCTAACGAAATATGAATATAGAAATTAATCATAGACAGCTGTTCGATTAAGACTAGTTTTTTAGATATTTTTATTAATATTTGTACTAACTACGAAACAATAATAATTATATCGTTCATTTATAGTTCGAATTGGAATTACAAAATAACAATTTGAATAAAATACATACCGATTTATTTATAATTTCGCTGCTATTTCCGACAGAATGTTCGTACTGATATAATCTCAATAATATTGTTTTTCACTATCAGTGGTTCGCCCTCCAACTATTACTTTAAAGGTCTATCCAGACACATCAGTGCTGCGTCCGTTCAGTATCAGTGTCAGTGAAAAATAAAATATCGTTGCGTTTGCTTCAACCAGACTTGTTCACACACGTCCGACACAGTGACGTGTTTAAGTAGATACTATTTTTCACTGACACTGATACTGAACGGACACAGCACTGATGTGTCTGGGTAGACCTTAATACTAACTTAACTGACAAAATTAAAATATATCCCAAAACATTATGTAGCCTCCCTATTTATACTAGTATCATTCTAACTACTATATCTTCTACTACTATTTGTTATCTTTAATCTAATATTTCCCCGAATTGCATTATTCCAATTATGGTAAATGCAAGATTCATCTGGAGTACATAATATTTTAATCAATCTTTGCAAGAAGCCACCAGAATTTCAATTGCCTTTTCTTTCTTATAACATATGTATTTTATTTTTGTTTGTTGAGATATACCTACTAATGCCAATTTATCTAAGGTACCGATGGTTGCTTATCGGTTTGTATTATAGGGTAATTCTGGGGGAGATGGTGACTAAAATTAATTCCGGGGGAGATGGTGAATAGATGGCTTCAAATATCCGATTTAAGCCAATTCACCGTCTCACCCAGCTCACCATCTCACCCGGAATTATCCTATACACAACGATACACTTTATTTAGAAATTTCGTTCCTTTGAATTTTTCAACATTTGTATTCATTGTTTTCTACAGATATGTATAAACCTAAAGAAATGGTGTTATTGCATATATGTACATGATTGCTCATCGAAATTTAGTCTTCTGATATATTTGAATTACTTACATTTAGATTATTTTTACCATTTTTAGCACCAATCTTTTAGTATTGTTGGATGATTGCGTATTACGTAATTATATTCAATGAGAATGACAGTTAAAAAAAAAATAATTTTTCAGTGTATTACATATTGTGTATTAGTTTCACGTTTAGAGCTAGATTTTGTGTTTTTATTTGAATACTTGTCGTATATGTAGGTATAGTTGGGTCTAGTTTTGAAAAAAAAATTCCAAACCAAAGTGCAAATCAATCCGTATCAATTCCGACATTTTTGAATAACTTTCCGGTGTGCTCAAAGTCACCTTTTAAATACATAATTGGCCATGTGTGTGTGTATGTTTAGTTTAGTTTAATAGTACTTTACAAACAAAAATGTCTTCAATACATAAATTAGTCACATATAGTCAACTAGATACTACAAATATATATGTATATATATAATACATATAATTATATATACATATATAATTATAGTAAATAATACCTGTAAAAGTTTTACTTAAAAACACCCCATTAATATTCCAATAGATCGCTAGCTTTATATTGGACTCACGAAAGATTGGAAATTATTTATATCGTGTAACACCTTAAAGGATATTAAAAATAGTTCATATCTGTCTTCTCTCTTATTCGGTTAAACGTATCAATACAATATATACATTGTAACAAATCTTGCTTCTATACAAGTATTTCTCTTCTTACTGTCTTAACATATATGTATATACCTGTGAACTACCTACCCCCCAGCATTACAATCGACCAGTTCGCACTTCATATACGTACGTTCGCAGCGAGTGAGAGGTTCACGAAGTTCCCGACATCAGGATAGCTCACTACTGTACAAGAGATGCTAAAAGAGTTCAATGCAGGATTTAATTCTGCTCCAAAACATTGAAAACAAAATAGAACGTTGTATTTAAGAAAATTGAGTTTTAATACTCTAAAGTTGTATTAAAAAACGATTAAATTTTGTTGAAAAAATCTCTAAAACGCTACATTTAAGTAGGATAATGCTGAATATAATAAATAATAATTGATGTTAATTTCAGTACGGAGGCTAGCCTGAATATAATAATAATGCATTTCTTCTGTCCTTAAATCTAACATAAATTCAAAAATTTTCAAAATAGTTGAAAAATCTCTAAAACGGCTAAATTTAAGTATAGGATAATGCTGAAATAGTAATTAGATTTCGAAAATGCAAAGAAAACTATATCATGCTATTTAAAATAAAGAAGTTGATGTCAATTTCCGGAGGCACCACCATCTTGAAAATATTTTTAATAAATAGATTTAATTACCATATACGCATATGCAACTTTGGATAAAATTATTATCATGAGGGCGTCCAATCTGTAATGGCCGGTTTGGAACAATGATCCTGTACATAGGTACAGTATAACTATAGTAATACGTTATTCAAATACCTATGCGTGAAAATAAGAACCAATTAATTTGAATATTTTATTTAATTACTGATGCATTGTTAAGTAAGCGAATGCATTGTTTTATCCACTCGAAATTAACATTGAACGTAAGCGAATTATAATATGACGACTGCAAGATAATATTCTATCTAATACAGGACTATATAGATGTACAAAAACAGAGTATTACTGACCTTGTCATGTAAGTTTTATCAAAATTGATAAGTCGTTGTACCAATGAACTTAGATAAAAAAATGATTATCTACATATTTTAGAATAATCATTGAATTTGTAATGTTTTATCATTACATCAAATGTTAAATGTAGTAGTAGTATAAAGGGATTTTATTTTATATATTTAATTCATGTAAGTAGAACACACAAGAGATTGTTAAATGTTAAATGTAAGACTATATTTTATATATTTTGTTCTAAGAATATTATTTATATCTCCAGATCATTCGGCTATTACAAGTTCAATCAAGTCATCAGAAAACTTTAAATCTACCGTAGCATATCTTGTTGTGAATATTTTGCAATGTAAAATATAAAATTCAACAAAGCCTAATTTCTTTATTGGTTTCACAAAATGTACTAAGAAATTCTAGCTAGAGAGAAGTACAATGAAATAACGAAACAACAGACTAAGCTGTGAGTGAAATAAAAGACGAAATGTCCCTATTAATATCGAAAATCAATGTCAAAGTAGAAAGCTATAGTTATATATATATAAAATTATCAAATTTAAAAAATTTATTAAATGAAATAGATAAGAAAAACCTAAACGAATCTACGAAAATTGAGAGAATATTTCAACCTAACTACAGGGATTGTTGTTTTAAGTTTATATCTCAGATAATTCACAAACCTAATACAACAAAATCAAAACCTGTAACAATGGTTAATTTAAAATATGTTTCCTAGAAATCGATGAAAGTAATACTAATAATTTTCGGCAAAATCTTGTGTCTTGGAGATCCTTGGCGCCCCTGTAGGAATGACGACCGGGGCATGACACCGGTTGTCTCCTCTCTCGCTGCGTTACTAAGTTTTCATACTATGTAAGCGAGGAAAATAAACACTCTATCCATAAAAGATTCGACATTGGCATCATGTAGGAAAAATGTGCCTTTGGTTGAACTCGCGAATCGTGATTTAATAACGTTTTATGAATCAAGGATAGCGTAACAAAAAGCAAGGAATATAAAACTGGAATGAAAAAGTCCAAGCTATAAAAACGCAGCTAAAGCAAAAGTATGCTGCTGTATGTGAACTTTTAACTAACAAGATACATGTACTTTGCGTTGGATAAAGAGTTATTACTAAAGCGTGGAAAATATGCACCAAAAAAAGTACAAAATATGCATGCAAATATGCACTAAAAACTATTAAAATATGCTCTTAAATATGCGTTTATGTTCCAAAATATGCAGTTATGGAATGATATTTAGAAAGAGTTAATTAGTGATAACAATTTTTAACACTTTCTTCACTTTGAAACCATGTTGGCGCAATGTGTTTAATGTTATTAAAGCAAAAAAACATTTTTTTCAATAAAATTATTTATTATTGTATTTACAATAGTGATAAAGGCATATTTATTGTACACAAGTATAATAATAATACTCGTATTAATATAATATAACAATTGCAACAAAAAAAACATATAAATTACAGTTCATTAATTGAATGGTAACAATAACTAACCAAATATTTCTCCAAATTATCCATGGTAAAACTCTGCCGTTTGTCACTTAATATTAATTTGTAACTAGAAAATGACCGCTCAACTTCGCACGAAGTTATTGGTGCATACTTAAATTTTCTCATTATATTGGGATCAAAACTAACACTTTCTTCAAAACTTCCCTGCAAAACATTATTCATTTGCACTAGTTTATTAAACCCTGGGTTTTTTGCGAGTACCGCATTAAATTTTTTACACATTTCATTATTTTTACCTACACTATTTTCAAGAGAACTTTTTACACTATCTACAATAGAAATACTTTCGTCTAATGAAAGACTTCTACCTTCTAATTTTGTAATAGCAGTTGCTATACACAAAAAATAACTTTTAATAAAACAACTGCTGATTAATTAATGGGTTTTCATACAAACTAATACATTTTGTAACTGCTGCCCAGCAATCGGCATCAAAATCGCAAATAACGCTTTTAATTTTTGAGTAATTTTCCGCAAGAAAATATAAGAATATAGGATACAAAAATAAGATGTCTCATCTCATACAATTCCCTACGCATGTTTGGGGCAAATTCTTCGAAATATGCGTTAATGGATTTCGCATATGCATTAAAAAAAAATCCTCAAAATATGCCATTATGTACTTAACATGCATTCAGCATATTTTCCATGCCCTAGTTATTACATACATTCTTATTAATTTCTATTTGAATCACAGGTAGTTTGGTAATTATAATACTTTTTTTGTAAAATTAAAAGACAGTACGTACTTTTTTATTTTGGCTACAAAATAGTAGTTATTCAAAATATAGTTATCCCATCATCAATGCCTATAGGAGCACAAACTAAAATGATATACGACTATACGGGATATTAGGTACATAAGCAAGTAACGAACCAAAGTTGTGCTTTTCTTTAATGGAACATCCATAAGCGAAGTTTGATATTGAATAAAAGTGCTTTCATTTTTGTACAAGGAAATGTTATTACACTGTTCGAACATGTATTTACTCTATACAACAATCCGATTGCGTTGAAATACAGAGACAAAAAATACGATTCTTTTTGCATAACTATTGACATTTGTTAACAAACTCAACGTAAACTTGTAAACTATTCAATAGTTCTACCTTTTTTGAAAACAAGAACGAAAGCAATCTAAAAGGTCAACAAGATACATCAATTGTCATTCAAGAAAACACAACTTCGGTTTGTTATTTGTTTTCGGCACATCTTCTATAGTTTTATATAATTTTAGTTTATGCTTCTATAAGCCACCTAGGAGTATATTATGTAGTTACTATATTTTCAGTAAATTTCATATCGTGATCACAATAAAAAACCCACACATAGATCTCGGACCCTGGATATACCTGGAGATTGTAGGATCGAGAGACGTAATGTATTTTTGTCGGCCATTATTTAGTTTTGACAAAGTATATAAGAATACATGCAATTGTTTCTGTGAATGCGTTGCTCTGATTGTATACATAGTTCGAATGACGGAGAAACCGTCGTTATAGTCTTATTTGATCACGATCACTAGAGTTGGGAAAGAAAAGCAAGTTTCAGTGTAGTGCGGAGAGCAATGTAGAGGAATAAAATGCGTGGCACGGAAACTCGAGCGTCCGTATCAAAGCACACTTGTTCAGTATTATTCTACTGGTAGTTGTGACTGCTTATCAGTACACACATTCTTAGAAAATATTGCAGTTAGATATGTTTTGCAAACGGCGTATTTTGAAGAAACTAGAACACGTAATAGCGAGTAGGCCGAATTTATAATACGAAGGTGATAGAATTAAATGTGTAAGGTGCAACAACTATTTGACGTGTACCAGCAGATGGAAGTGTGAACGCTACCTAAAAAGTGTAAAACACTGTTCTGCAATCCGTGGCAAACGATACAGTGAACAATTAACATTTGATAAAGGTGTTTGTTTTATTCTATGTAATCTATCGTTCACTCTACTAGACTAAAAAGCATTTGCCTCCTTCTGAAGCAAGTATTCGGACGAGACATTACCAAGTCGGACATCGATAAGAAACTTTATGCCATCGGCTTGTGACTATATTGAAAGATGAATTAAATCAGAATTGAAAGATAAAAAATTATGGTTATGTGTTGCTTGAAAGTGTTAATAAAAATGGTTTAGATTTTTGCATACTAAGACAAATTTGCGATGGTGCGTTGAAAGATCCATTAAGTTGTCACAAGGATTACTTTAAATTGGCAAATATAATATCACTCAATGTGGAACGGTCTTTTTTTCATCATTAAAAACTATTTATTCCGCGCGCCGTACTCATTTGACTGAAACAAGTGCGGAAACATATTTAATGATTCAAATATCTAATAGATACCACCCAGTTTGTGATTTCATGGAAGCTTCTTATAACAGTAAATGTTTCAGCGCGGTATATAATATATTTGTCGATATTTTATGTGTAAACATTCATGCGTCCGTATCGCCTATGCTCACTCATGAAAGTCACGAACATTGATGTGAGTACATAAACGTTACTGAACGCTCGCCTTGATACACCTGCTCAGCTCCTCCACATTGTTCTCCGCACTGCACTAAAAGTTGTTCCTCTTTGCCGAGTCTAATAATCACGCCTTAGAATAGCAAAAAGTCCAAAGTAAAATGCGCACAGAATTATTGAAATTTGGTGCGGTAGATGGCGTAGCGATCAAATGTTATATACTACATATTGGTTTATATGAACCCTTATAAAAGAAGCCTAAAAATATAGCGAAGTTGATGCAATTTTTGACATTATAGCAAGTTTAAAATAAACTAAAGCACGAAAGGGAATACTTGTAGTTTATATGTTAAACTTGTTGAGCGTCAATTGCAGAGATCATATTGTCAAAACTTGCCCTAAACCGATAGCAGGTATACTTCAGGCAAAAATAAATAACCACTTAACTACGTATGTACATATATTGTAAAGTATAAGCAACTGTAGCATGATTGTTTTTAAGTGGGAAGCATTTTCACCAATAAGGAAAACCATATCCTGCCCTCCCTCCCTACCCAGTATCGAACAAATTTCAAACGGCAATACGTCATATTATTACATTTATTGGTTTTACATACTATTTGCAATAACTGTCATGTAAGACAGCTTATACCTATCCTTAATACTTCTGAAGTTATCTTCTAAAATTTCAAGGGCTATTTTCTGCTTTATATTCAATCCAGGAGGGTTAAGGGACAGCGAAGGAGAGGTGGAGGGGAAGGAGGGAGGCAAGACATGGCGTTGCCTTATTGGCGAAAGAATTTCTCCCTTCACACAAGAATCAACCTGTCCAAAAGTTTTTTCGTATTTCTTGACGTTTTCTACTTAGTTAAAGTGGATCGTTTTCGTTGGTATGCTTTGTATAACGCAAACGTTAATTCTTGACAAAGCATAACAAAAAATATAGATATTTAACTAAATAACTAAAAGGCAAAATAATTCTAAATGTAAAATTTTGTAGGCTTTACTGCCAGTGACAATTTTAATGTAATCTTCTGATAGCAGATATTACTAGAAGATACTGGACATTGAGCAAACTTATAACAACACGACAAAACGTCGAAGAAAATTAGGTACAATTCTAAATATAATTTGAAAGGTGTAAAAAAACGACATAAGCTAGTAAATAAAAATAAATACAAAGAATATATTCTGCAATCTCTGCAGTGTTACTTCTGAGGAGCAGTGTACGTAGATGCTATTTAAAATGTCGTATTTTAAGATAAATGTACTTTAAATATTGATAATATGGACTTTGTTAAATTCGTACATTTATGATGCATTCTCTTGGCACTAAACTTTATGGAGCCGCTTGTATGTAAATACACAGATATGTTTCTTAGATACGCGTATATATTACTAAGAGCAATTATTTAAACGTTTTTGTCGTTTATATTTATTGATGATAATAGTTAGGCGACCAATTGAGATGTAAGCGTTTGAATACATTGCAGTGGCGACATGTCTAAATGGAGCAGACCAACATCCGTTTCTATTCCTACAATTTGGGCCACCTTCGAAGGCCGGCAGATAATTAACGGAAATAAGAGACAATATTGGATTCAGGATATCACTGATGAATATCGAGATCGAATTGTTGAATACATGATCGAAGAATTTACCATGGATGAGCCGCTGTGTAAATATAGTAGTAAGTAAACATTAGATAAAGATGCTTGTATTATACAGTAAAATTTTACAGTATGTTCCTGCACTCATAATTAACAAATAAAAAGAATATATCAGTTTCTATTTTACATTCACTAAATTTCACCGTTAATAAATTACATAATTTCATATCTGGTATTGCAAAGACTAATGTCAACTTTATTATTACACATTTATATATGTTTGTAAAAATTGTGGTAGAACAAACTTAACAATACAGCGTATATACTACTTTAGATGAAATATTTTAAAAGCATGTAGTAATACATTCACTGAAATTTTCATGCTGTATTCAATACTATTGGTGTATTAGATACATAATTATAAATAGTAAGATCGTAGAGTAAATAGAACAGAAACAAGAATAACAAATAAATGTAACTAATTTATTGCAAGAAATATATTAATGAGTACTAAATATGTAGTTTTCTTTTTAGAACTTCGTGATTTTGCTAAACCAGAAGTTAAAAAAAATTAATTCGTATATGGCAAGAAAGCTTAAACCATCACTTAGGCTTAGTGTGTCTCACGAAAGATGAAGATGGCAAACCAATTATTGCAGCAATGAATTGTACAACATTATGTAGTAAATATGATGACGAATCCTCAGGTGATGGTCTTCAAGTTCAAGTCCTAAAAACACTCATGTGGGTGAAAAAACAAGTCGATCCGTTTTCGAAATTCAATATAACTGAATACCTAGATGCAATGGGTCTTTATGTACCCCCGAAATTCAGAGGAGAAGGCCTAGGATATGAGCTGTTAAAGGCTAGGTAATATTCAGTGAACATTTTTGCAAAATTGTAAATTCTGCTTTCCAGGAAAGCATTATGTAGAGCTTGTGGATTAAAAGTATCTATAACATTGTTTACATCAGCAATATCACAAAAATTAGCAGATCGTGTAGGCTTTAAAGATTTATACGCTATCGACTACGTTGACTTAGAAAAAGTAAATCCAGCATTTAAGTATCCTGGTATCCAAGAACATACAAAGTCACTGCGTTTTATGTACATTGTATATGAGTAGAGTAGTGAATTAAATGTAATAGAATTTTTTACAAAAATGAGTACAATGGAATTATTGAAAAGCGCTTATAGTGACGCTAGTAATTAAAAATATGATTTTGTAACACTTTCGACTTTACAATTATTTTTGTTATTTGAAATACATACACAAAATTATTGTTTAACGGCAGCAAATTTACATATCCTTATAAATTCTAAGCTAGTTGCATGCTATGGAACCTACACTCAATCATTCAATCTTTTATCATTTATTATTGTCAATGTATTCTTTAGAGTGGTTCTAATAAAAAGTTTGATGTATTCTAGAGTAAATTTATTTATATTTTTATACAATAAATAGCTAAATGTAATACTGTATATATGTATGTATAGACCAGACTAAACAATATTTATGGGTTAAAATTTGCAAAACAATAATATCTATTTACTTCTGCACATTTACTAATACATTCAAATATTACGAATAAGAATACAATGCATAAAACAAAAGATGTTAAAACAAAATGTCTGTATCGTAAGAACTATAAAAAAAAACAAACAAATATTAACTTTCTAAAAACTACTGATTTGGATAGCAAGCTATATTTAACAAAATATCTTTTACAATAAATCAAAATCTATAATAAGTGCTCACACAGTGCTCACAAGATTTTCCAGGTTGATGCCTATTCAAGAGCTTGCCCGGCGAGCAGAAATTGCTTTAAGCAACAAAGAAGTCGCGCTGGCTACCTTCCATGATATAGAGGGCGCCGACAGAAAGGACACCCTGTCGACGGGTAGGAAACTGCAAAGACCTGGAGTCAAGCCAACGGTGACAAGGTGGATCGACGCTATGATAAGAAACACAACGATTCATGTGTCACAGAACCTCTGCACTATAAAGGCGACCGTGGCAGCTGGCTGCCTACAGAGCGGAGTGCTGTCACCCTTCCTGTGGTGCCTGGTGCTGGATGGCCTGCTTTCCGATCTTCGGACGGCGATCTTCCATACACAGGGCTATGCCGATGACATCACCATCACGATCTGCGGCAAGTTCGAGGGCGTGATATCCGAGAGGATGCAAGTCGCACTCAAACTCGTGAAAAAGTGGTGTAAAAGAGAAGGGTTAACTGTTAACTCTAGAAAAACGACTCTGACCGCGTTCACTCAAACTTTCCAGACTTCAGTGTCCAGCCATTTTCGGCTCAAAGATACGCGTATCTTCTGAGGTCAAATACCTGGGGCTGACTTTGGACGCCAAATTGACGTACAAACCACATCTGGAACCGGTAACAAACAAAGCCACGAGGGCCTCTTGGCTTGGAAGGAATGTTTGGTAAAACGTGGGGCTGAAACCTATGATGGTACACTGGCTGTACACGATAGTTATAGTACCTTCTATAACTTATGCATCGTTGGTCTGGTGGCATAAAGCTAGTTTGGGCTATGCGGCTAACGCACTCCGTAAAGTCCAGAGGATTGCCTGTTTTGGCATCACTGGAGCCATGTCCTTGACGCCGACTGCGCCGATGGAGGCGATCCTTGGGCTTCCTCCGCTGCAGCTTGTTATGTGGTCGGAGGCAGTCCTAGGGACCTACAAAGCAAAATGTAGTGGATGCAGAGGATTGTTCGTTAAAACGAGAGATTATACCAGCATCTCGCTGGTTTGTGGATGCCTCTAAAACGCCTAACAGCACGAGAATTGGAATTTGGAGAGATTCTGAATCCGAGGGTGAAGCCTTTAGCCTAGGAAGCTCTGCGGCCATCTTCCAAGCCAAAGTAATCGCAGTTCAAACCTGCGCAGAAGGCATATTAAATTGCCCACAGGTTGATAGAGCAGTGGAAATCCTTTCTGACAGTGATGTTGCGCTTAGAGCACTACAGGCTGTCAGGCTTGACTCTCAGATAGTTCTACACTGCCATAGAACTAACTAACTCTCGGCCAGGTTGCGGACTTCTTTATCCGAGTTTAACCTGGCTAAAAGGAGTAAAACAGCACGAGCAGTCCCCAAAAACAACACACACAAACCATAAATTGCTTTGAAACACAGTAGTGCTGTCGCTACGTAGAAAGCAAGTGTATTAGATATCTTATGCTATAAGCTGAATGTTGGTGTTAAAAGAACGCAAATACATATGTATTAACTAATGAAACCACCTCGAGGATGTAGATATCGAAGAAAGTGCGTGAAAGTTTCTCGGAAAGTAAGAAATAGATTCAACTGTTTAAAGCAGCAAACAAGTTTTCTGATGATACTATCGAAGATCTTAAACAAAACAGTTAAAGGAAATATGTCGTAATCAGATGATACACTTGTTTTATTTTATTTTTCCATAAAAATAACGCTTTTCTAGGTCCAGTAACTAATCTCCAAGAAAAAACTCAAAATTAACTCTTCCATATTGGCAGAATCTATAGTTTATCCAAAATATTTTTTTGCATTTAACACTGAATACTTCAAATAGAACAAAGAAAATACTAAACATCTAGCAATATTACTTTCCGCGTTTCTAGTAGTAAATCCTAATGATAGGAAATAAATAGTAGGAATTAATGTCTCTGTGAGTCAGGATTCTTTACAAGAAGAGACCAGGACCAAGTTGGAAAGAAAATGGGTAAGTAAATATTAATCATAAGACAATAATAAAAAACAATACTGTTGGTTCGCAGGGTAGATTTCATATGGGATTAAGTATGAAACAATTTTCAGTGGCCCTATACTGTGGGAGAATAACTTGCTGAAACTGTCTTTATTGAGTATTTTAAAAATGAATTTTACACAGGAGATACTTTTCTGACAACTTGAACTACGAAAACCTATTGATAGAAGAGGGTGGTGGGAGTTAAAATTAAATGTATCCATTTTACTATTATCAACCTTTTATATGACAGGAAATATCAAGTTATGTCAACTACTTTACCGAACAATCAAACGTATCAAACTTTATTCTAAGTGTTATTAAAACGTTGCTGGTTGCTTATTTAGCTACTTATAATATGTTTTTGAATATAAACGTGTAGAATGTATTAAAGAAAGTTTATATTATGGGAAAAATGAAATTGTATTGTATACTAATTGCACCTAAAGAACCGTAAAATAAAAAATGAGTCCAACAAAATAAAATTTATCACAATACAACTTTAATAAACAATACTCTCAATTAAGTAAGTGTTCAAATCGTTGATTTAGGTGATTAGGTGATTTAGGCCACTCGCCTGCGGCTCGTGGCCATAAACTTCACCTCGAGAATAATAGCCATCATTATACGCTCGTTGAATAATATACTATTAACACTATACTCTGTTTTTTTAATAAGAGGGACAAAACGCTTCAGCCCGCATCACATTAGGTAAATTTAAGAAATGAAAATTTTGGCGGTAAATTTAAATGATAGATACAATGAAATGTAATATGAGCATCAAGGTGAGTCACGACTACTCCCTCGATCTCTTGTGTCTAAACGCTAAAATATATGAGTTTCAAATTTTAGTCAAATACAATATACATAATTCAATTATTTTCGTCTACCAAATTCCATAGTAATTGGTACTGCTGTAAGTTTTGAGGTTTTTATGAAACTATTCAACAACAGATTTTATTTGATTTAGCAGCCTACTTCATATCCATTACGTTAACGTACCTTCATATTTTAAATATAACTATACCACTTTAAAACGCACGTAGATTTACAAAAATTTCAGCACAACAGACAAATAGTAAAGAAAGTTCAAATTTCAAATTTTTAATTAATGTTTTGTCTCTAAACTTTCTTTTTAAAGAGCACACCTAGATAGCAACATACAAAAATAAGAAATAATTTGAAATATCTCTGAAACCATTAATTTTAACTACATACATGCTTTATTCAAACTAATAGATAATTAAATTTCGTTTTCAACTAACCTGATTTCTAGAACACCCTGTGTAACGTATTTAAGTCTACATCTGTTTATTGTCATCATAGAAGATGCTTCTAACGTTATGTTAAGTTTCATAATGTTATACTTTTTCCGTTACCGACAGAATGGCTTATTTCTGAAGATAGCAAAATATCAGAATTTTCAATCAAATGTAAATATCTTGCAAACTAATGAAAATAACTGAATATTATCTTGTATAGAGTTATCTTAAAATTCCTCAAGTAATTCAAAAATGTGATGATATGTATATAGGGTATTCCATTTAAAAATGTAAGGCTACGGGCAAACTAAACATCCTGTATATCGTAGAATAATTTCACGTTATAAATTTCATAAAACTAAACAACTTTTGTATTTAAATATTTGCTGTATTTTGCATAACAAAGGAGATATGAAAGAATATCGCACTATTGTTACACCCTGGCATATAAAAAATAAATCAACATGATTAAGTTAAGGAAATGTTTCGTAATTTTCAAAGCTTCTTCAGATGAAGGCAATTACGTTAATAACCAGTATTTTACGTTTATCCAAAAAGGAACATTGATACAGAGTATAAGATCGCAGCTAAAGAATTAAAAAACTTAGTACCATATGACATACCAGATAAGATAAAAAGAAATAGCGAGAAAACTCTTTCTCCGTGCTCGAACAGTTGTCGTCAAGATTATAGAACTAAAACGGGTAAAGTTCTGCTATTTACTGCCATAGAACTTAAAGAGGCTCTAAATAACATGAAAACAGGAAAAGATCCAATGCTGGATGGAATTCCCATAGAAGCTGTTAAAGAAACGGAAAGGGCAAATATTGGTGCTAAATCAACTCCTAAAAACTCAAATTTCCCCAAATGAATGAAAAGTTGCCAAAGCTATATTGTTACCGAAAGGAAGTAAACTAGAACAACAAAATTCCTATAGACCAATTCGTCTCCTAAATTCGTTGAGCAAACTAAACGAAGCATTGGTACGACAAAGGCTGGAGGAGGAGATCGAAAGTAAGGGAGTGTTTGCAAAGCATCAATACGGATTTAGTAAAGGACGAACACAGGCACTCGAGATAATCAAAAATGTAAGTGAAAAGAACGGCAAGAAGTGGAATGTCTTAATAACACTGGACGTATAAAATGCGGCCAATACAGTTGGAACTTAATCTTGGAAAAGCTACGGAAAAGAAAAATATCTGCGTATTTGATTAATATCTCGACGACTATCTGAAGGGAAGATCTATTCGAGTAACGAAAACAGATACATTCGTAATGGAAGCCGGGGTGCCACAGGGGTCTGTTTTGAGACCGACACTCTGGAATGTGTTGTACAACGATGTGTTGGAACTTGCATTGGAAGGGCGAACACAACTCATCGCGTTCGCGGACGATCTAACATTAATAGTAATAGCAGATAGAAACCTGAAACATATAAATATGTGGATGCAAGCAAATGAGCTAAAGTTAGCACCAGAGAAGATCGAAGCATTGATTATTACGGACAAAAGGAAACGAGAAGGTCTAAGATTCAAGATAGATAACGTGAAAATAACCCCAAAAAAGAAGCATAAAGTATTTGGGGATCTTCTTCGACACGGCAAGCAGTTTCAGAGAACATATAATAAAAGTAGTAGAGAAGGCGGAAGATAAGATAGCCAAACTCACAAGACTAATGACGAATATAGGAGGACAAACTAGCTCCAAGAGAGCGGTACTAGTGGCAGTAGTCCATTCTATACTGCTATACGGAGCAGCGGTGTGCGCAAGCGCTTTAAAAGTTAACAGAAACTAGCTATTGTTACAGAGGGTGCAGCGTAAGATATTAATTAGGGTGGCGACTACCTATAAGACTGCCTCTACCATAGCCCTTCAAGCTATTACAGGGATCTCGCCAATAGATTTATTGGCAGAGGAGCGGAGGTATATCAATGGACAAAAAGGAGAGATATCCGTTAAAGACACAAAGAAAAGAACTCTAGATATGTGGCAGGAAAGATGGCAGGAAAATACCTAGCGGTACATGGACTAAGGTGCTTAACTTAAAAATCTGGATTGAGTGTAGACACAGGAGTGTGATTTATTACCTCACAGGACATGGGATATTCCGGTCCTTTGTAAATAGGATAGGCAAAGCAGATGGGGAAGAGTGTGCATCCACGATAGATAGCGGCAAGACAGCTGGCAAACAGGAAAGTCGGAAAAGAACTCCACAAAATCTGATAGCTACGATGATAGGATGCAAATAACACTGGGTTGCTTCGCACGAGATGATCAGGGCCATAATGGAACAAAAAGAGAAGGATGAGAAAAAAAAATGTAAAGCAGACAGAACTAAGGAGAGGTGAAACGACGAACTACTCGGCGATCTCACGATCTCATCTAACAAGATGGTTCCGTGAGATAAGGCTGGAGGCCTTGGGTGGCTTTTAGTGGGTAAACCAGGTGTGTGAAGCTGGGAGTCCCACACTGCCATGTGCATAGAGAATGGAGCACACAGCGTCCATAAAGGATTTTTCACCGACAAACAAAAAATATATTTTACGCGAAAGGTGTTTTGTGTTTTTATGAGAAAATCAAATATTCTACAAAATTATTATTTATTAAATATAAAGAAATGAGTCCAATGGAGTAAATTAGAATTACAATCAAAGTTTGATTTTTAACCCTAAAGAAATATGTTAAAGGATTTAAGAACTTGGTAAAATAATTAAAACTTTAACAAAATACTATTTTTTTGTCCTGAAGAAATCTGAATTCTTAATAAGAGAAGCTTAGCTTAGCTTCTGACAAAATTATTATTTGATGCACAAGAAATGTGTCTTTAGAACATCATAAAAAATTATGTATTTCTATTTACGATGATATTTCTTGGGGCCTATTTTAAGTTAAACTTTCTTTGCTATGAATAGAATTTCTTCGGAGAAAATATATTGTCCTCTCAATGTAAAACTTGGTACTTACATACCCTTTCTAAGAAAATGCGTGTTCGACGGTTTAAAATAATGAATGTGGTGAAAAGAGAGGTTAGTTTTTAATAAAAATAAATATCTCAAACAGATAACATTTTTGTTATTAGATTAACTTAGATAAATTATTGTACAAATACCGTAAACTTTACAATCTTAAAAAAAATTACGGTTTGAAGAGTAGATGAACATATGTATATCATCCATATGCTAAATGCAAAATATAAAAAATTGCTTTTCTTAAATTATAAAAATTATATGATTACCAATAACACTACATTCCATCAAGTATATATGAAAAATGTCACACATCAATTATCTATTATTACTTATCTCTTGATTTGCAAAAAAGGTAGTCAAGGTGAAAGTTTATCAATATTCACACTAATTATTTATACGAGTATAATCTTAGAATCATTCAGTTATTGCGATAAAGTTACAATGTCAAATTGGGTGAGACCTTCCTCTGTACCTGTTCCAACAGTATGGGCGACATTTCAAGGGAGAAAAGAAATCAATGGAGTCAAAAGAACATATTGGATACAAGACATAACAGACGAATATAAAGACGAAGTTGTTAAATATATGGTTAAACAATTCGTTACAGATGAACCTTTAAGTAGATACAGCAGTAAGTAATTTTCATAGCTTAAACGTAGTATATTTTGTAGCCTCAGCACCTGATTTATTCTACATGTATGAACTTTCTCAAGAGAAATTTCCACGAAATCGATGTATTGTAAAACTCGTGGGAATAATATGCATATTCATATTTTCAGCAGCTTCTGGCCCGCGTATTTGTTAGGATGTTTAATTTTTTAGAAAATCCTCACTCCTTACTCACTAATTTACTTTTATTAAAAGCATATCTCAAAATACTTAAGCCAAATTAGGTTATCTATCTACTCAAAAAACAAATCTAACAAGCAATAAAAAGGCCTATATTTTGAGACGTAACAACTCTTTTCTTCAACATCTATATAGGTTGTAACAGTTTTTAGTACTATTTCCCTAATGTTTCGTACATAGAAACGTACAGGTGATTCATAAAACAATAGATTTACATGAATAAAAGTGTATGCTTGGTCTACCTACTACAAAATATCATTAGTCTTTTCATGTGATCGCTACATAAAAAATACTATCAGTTAAGATGTTTTTTCTTGCGTTTTTACTGGATTTTATCAACAAATTAATGTAATCTAAGGACAATATTTACTTTCCAAATAGAGATATAGGCCCTTCAAATACTATTAAATTTTGAATTTGTCTATAGATCTCTGCACACTTGTTAAATCTCTTGCGATACATTCTCTTAGCAGTTCCCTCTTAATATTTCAAAACGTTACTGTTGTTACTGCTTTTCATAACACAATGTTTTAGTATTTTTTATGTCTTTTATGAACGCTGCACTTTTATGAACACTGCGTATATTTGTTTAGCAGAAACGCGGTCAATAATGTATACGTGCCACCTTTCTAGTACTAATTCGAGAAATTAACATTAGAATACATAATACAGGCGCCTTCTTCTTACCCAAATTTGTAAAAACGGCTAAAATAATTTCGTCGGTTTTTTCAACAGCACGCAATATAAATAAATACGGCAAACTCCTAGCGTCAGATTTCGTTTTAGCATTGCTATCTTACAATTGCTGTTCAATGTTTATCTGGACATATGCTTGCAGGAAAAAAACTTGGGTTGAGAAAAGCTGGATCTTATACATGATTTCAATTTTCAATTATCACCTTAATACTTTACTGCTGAATCATTCATACATTTGATAGCATATTTAAAATTAATAAATTGTGACATTGACTATGATATAAAGATACTGTTTCGTATATAACTTAACTAACAACACGAGCGTTTATTTTTAGTCCTTAAGTAGATAACTAATAAATGTGTAGACTGCGCATTTAAACTAAACATCTCAGTACTGTATAATCTCATCCGTACCATGCTTAGTAACTTCTACTATATAATAATGGACGCTTTATTTAGAAATGAACTAGTGTAGTATCTGAATTTATATAGTGGCGATGTAATGTTAGTTTATTCGATTCTTTTTACAGATTCATACCGTTCGAATCAGTATCAATGAAAGAGTCATACTACTGATTTGTACCGTATCATCCATACCATGATCCGTGCCAACCAGTAATAGTTGCCCGTAACGATGCTATGCTTTCAACTGTATTCATATTCCATACATTATTGCATTCGATACAAAAAATTAATCTTTGATTCTATTCCAATTCTTGATCTCATAATGATATTTTCATATTTTTATAATTACTACAAAATATTATAGAAATAAGGATGCGATGATACAACACACTAATACGGAGTAAGTACATGTATGTAGTTGCAGTTAAAGACAATGTCATCTGGTCTCATAGGCGAAATTATTTACGCTTTTGTATCACTTCCAGTTTACCGGAAGTTCGCGTCAACTTTCTTAATTTAAATAGCATGGTATATTTTTTATGAATTTTGTACTAAGATTTTAAATGCATCAAAATGGCGTATTTTCCGGACTTTCACCAGGGAATCACTATTAACTCGAAAACCGTAAAAAATACAAGCTAATATGTATAATAATGAATGATAGAGAATTATTAAGTATATTCAAAAATGAAGTAATATATGGGCGGCTGTTCTAAGCTACTCATCGACGTGAACTTCGTTGACATGAAAGTTAATTTTGGACGGCCCTGTATGCATGGACATAATTTTAAGGCGTAGATGTGATGCGCTGTATTTCAACTAGTAACATGTCACACATCAAGTACCTGCAATGGTTCCAGAAATACAGAATTCTTAACACAACGTTTCAGTTGGCCATATATTTAAAAAATAAATAAATAACACAAAAACAGATGATTTTGGGTATACCTTGGGTATACCTTAATAAGTTTTGATGCAGATTCTATGAACAATCTAAAAAAATCATAAAAAATATACAATCTTTAAATTAAGAAAGTTGACGTGACCTTCCGGTAAACCAAAAACGTAAAAAATTTTCCCCGTGAGACCAGATAACAGTATCCGTAACTACAAGTATTCAGAATTGTAGGATATCAGGAACATCAAAAAATTCTAACGAACCAGTTCCGTGCATAATCCTGTATACAATATCTATATGTGTAGTATAGTTTATATGCATTAGTATCCAGTATCTGTATTTCCTCAAAAGTCATGTTGTATGCTGTACAAAATACCAAGTCGTATATCATGTATATGGTACAAGCTTGGTACGAATTTTCACCTTGACAGTGATTCGTATAGTACGACTCACAAAAAATATGTATTTTCTACACGAATCATACGAATTCGCCAATTCCAGGTAGCATTAGACTTACGTCAATCAGCTATACACAAATATCTATCAACATGTCTAATACAGACAACAATTGAAACATGATATAAGACACGATGAGGACCAGCATTCTAATTTGTAATGGCAAAGGTCAATTCGATGCGAACATAAAATTGCCATTAAGACGTAAGAAATAAATAACCGAGTGAATAATTATGTAAACATTCAACATTGTTACATTTTGCATCCGATATAATATAAGGAAATACTTAAGAAGTAATTAAGAATTAACTACATTTTTCAGAGGTATACGAATCATTGCAAACTAGCAACTTAAAAAAATTAGAGGAAATATGGTACGAAGGTTTAAAATGTAACTTAGGCCTAGTATGCTTAACTAAAGATGAAAATGGGAAACCAACTATTGCAGCAATGAATTGTACGACAATATCTCGCATCGACGACGAAGAATCATCGGAAACAGGACATCAAATTTTGGATACTTTAACTTGGATGAAAAAACAAGTAGATGCTTTTAAAACGCTCAATATTACAGAGTATTTAGACGCAATGGGACTATACGTCTTACCAGAATACAGAGGCGAAGGCTTAGGGTTGGAAGTCCTTAAAGCAAGGTAATACATATATACATATTACTAACACTGTTTAGAAACAAATAATAGAAAAAAATATACTTAATTGATTAACAGGGAACCCCTGTGTCGAGCTTGCGGTATCACGACTTCAATTACATTATTTACCTCGATAATATCACAAAAACTAGCTGAACGTGCTGGATTTCAAGATCTATGTGCCATAGATTACGACGAGATAGAAAGAAGAAATCCAAGATTCAGTTATCCAGGCATACAAAACCACACAAAAACTTTACGTTTAATGTATATCACATATAAATAATAGAAATCATAAATTATTCCAATACTATGTTAATATAACTTTGAAGTATATTTGAAAATAAATAATATTGCAGATGTCTACATAATTTTCTAAAATACTACTAATTTTTGCATTCTATAATTATTAGTTATAGTTTCCGGATGGGAACTTATGGTACCGATCTAAGCTCAGATATGAGCTAATTTTAACACCCCAAATTTGCGTGACATACTAGCCAAGAAGTTACGAATGCTGTTGCTACAACATAAGTTTGATAAATAACAATAATTAACACTAAAAATACCCTCTAACTAACAATAATTAACTTTTAAGTAACTTCTTGTCATAGTCACAAGTCCAAATGTTGTTAATGCAAAGTTATGTAATAAAGTTAATCACACAATTTGATTAATGTAATTATCTGCAAATGCATAATTAATTTCGCTTAAGAAGGAATTCAGTTGTTTTACTATTTGTAATAATAAAAACGATCTATCGAGTATGAGAATCTCGATGATATCTTCGTTACTTCTTCTGGATGGTCCAACCTCTTCACTGTGTCACACCCGTTAAGAGAAGCGCTTTTTGTAGACCTTTAAACTTTCAGAAACGAATCGTAAGTATGCTTTCTACTTTTTTCGTCAGAACATGATATAACTACAGATCCATATTAGATACTGTCGATAACATTTTACATCATCTATTCACTAATAGTCAATTTACAACAGTAGTTCTTAGCCTATTTATGTAAATTTCTACTTATAAAAATAATATAAAATAGTAAGTATTGACAAATTGTTTTCCTTCGTTTTATTCTAAGCAAACATACGAAACTGCCAGTATACAATATTGCATTTTGTAAATTACAGTCAATAGCTAAGTCATATTGTTTACTAGACGAACTTATGCTAAATAAAAATTGTCCAAGTTACACAGCTGATACAGCCGAAATATTTTTCTGTGTATAGAAACAATAATCATTATACGGTAAATAACTATACACTTAACCACATAACTATACACTTATACTACCCCTACAGAAAATCAGATCATCGTTATCCTGATCAGCTAAGGATATAGTATTTCTTTACAGGCAAGCATTTTTTCCTGGCCCACAAGATCCTCTGACTTAAGTTGTTTAGACTTTTATTTGTGGGGACGAGTGAAAGATCTTGTTTTTCAAACGAGGCCTTTGACTAGGGAAGACATGCGGGACAGAATTCAAAACGCTATGCGCGGCCTAACATTCGCGGAAGTAGAAGGTGCCGTTTTTTCCTACCTGTGAACAGCTCGAGCAGTCCTTCGACAATGATGGCGGGCACTTTGTACATTTAAGAAGGCACTAAAACTGCGTCAATATTAAAATCTCGGTCTATTTTAAGGTAACTTTTCAACGAGCGAATAGTTAAACTGTGTCATTTTCCTTAAATTAATTTAATTGAATAAGTAAAATATTCGGTTTCTGCTTTCGATAGTTACGTAATTTTGCTTTGCTAGTGAAATTAACTTTGTTATATTTTTTTTTATGTGTTGTGGGTGTTTAATTATACTTATTGTTTTATTCCAGTTTGCTTTTACTTTTTGCGAGACAAAATAAATAATTTGACATTATAATACCGTCATTAGAAGTGTGGAATGTTTTCCAAAGCCAACTTAGTTTCTAAGTTATTATTGCCTGACTCGTTTGCGTCTTTTATACAGGCCCGCCGCTAGCTGTTTAAACGCCCGCGTGCAATACCAATTAAGACGCCCCTTATTGTAGACATGCAAAGTATGACAATGTTTTGTTTTTCTTTCGATATGTCTTTGTCGCCGATGCCGCCCCCTTGAAAATGCCGCTCTTCCGCCCCTTGTACAATTTGTAGACATGCAAATTATGACAATGCTTTGTTTTCCTTTCGATATGTTTTTGTCGCCGATGCCGCCCCCGTCGAAAATGCCGCCCTTGTGCGGTGCACGCTTTGCACGCCCGCACGCGGCGGCCCTGCTTTTATACTTGGTAGCCTTTTTTTGCAATAACTTGGGAACAAATAGAGATATCGAGATGCGGTTTTCAGTAAAATATGTGTAATTTAAATCCGCTTAGTATCGTTCCATTTTTTTAAGAAAATCGTAATAATATGTTACCGCTGCAGAAAGCGACCTCTAGTTTATCAGTTTGAAACTAATGGATATTGAGACAGGTTGAATAGTAACGGAAATATTAAACTTTAAACATTGATGAATAGATGGTCTTCCGCCGCCCTTATTATGACATACGAAAAAATGTCACTAAAGAAAATTATCTGGTATTGAATGGGCTTTCAATTGATGATATCAAAGTTAGAGCTTGTTCTGCGATATTCTGAGATAATAGGAATTTTAGATTTGAACATAGCAGTTACGCCACCTAGCGGTAAAATCTGGAACTTGAAAATAATTTATAGAAATTTCTCTTGGCTACTTTAACTATCACATTTGTTTAGCTCCATAAAGTTAGCCCCTCACTATAAGCAATTATAATAAATCTTACTTTTATTCGTTTGTAGGTCGTTTGTAGGTGTTTGATAGCGAATTTCCAACGTTTGATAGTCAATAGTTCATTAGCAAACAATAAAACAAATTCTTCGGAAAAAACCTCTGTGATGTTAGCTCCTCATGTCGTCATTTTGACATCAAATTCAATTTTATTTTAGCAGAATCGTTTGTAGATCGTTTGTAGGTGCCTGATAGCAAATTTCCAAAGCTCGATAGTTGATAGTTTATTAATAAATAATAAAACAAATCTAGTAGGATATTAGGCAGGCAACCAAAATTACCACGATTATAAAGTACCACGTTCCATTACTTAGAAAATATTGTGTTTATTTTTTATTTTTTTTTTTTTGTTGTTGACTGCACTATTTTTTTTTTCTCAGAATTATAGACATCAAATATTATTATAGTTGCTGCTGAGTGGTTGAGATTGAAAATCAGTTACTGGTTATACCAGATACTGACATCTCCACCATTTAATCCAAATATTTTATTGTAATGTAAACAATATAAAAAGTATGCAAAAAATTTGGGATTAATAAACATTATTATTATTATTATACAATTTTTAAAAATATTACGGTTCTTACTTTAGCAAGGGACTGGATTCCTTGTTTGTTTCGAATAGAATTAAAACACTTTCTTTTAGAATGACATGTATTTATTCTATGACATATGATAAATTATTTGATTTATAATTGATTTCACAGCTAAAAATAAATTATAATTTAAAAAATAAACTTCTACCGACCTCTATCGTTCAAGATTTATAATATAATTAATGTAACAGCGATCATTTGTTGTTATTATAGAGTTCTACATAATATATATTATTTACTACCATTAAGGTAGCTCCATAAAGTTAGCCCCTCACTATAAGCAATTATAATAAGTCTTACTTTTATTCGTTTGTAGGTGTTTGATAGCGAATTTCCAACGTTTGATAGTCAATAGTTCATTAGCAAACAATAAAACAAATTCTTCGGAAAAACCTACGTGATGTTAGCCCCTCATGTCGTCATTTTGACATCAAATTCAATTTTATTTTAGCAGAATCGTTTGTAGGTCGTTTGTAGGTGCCTGATAGCAAATTTCCAAATCTTGATAGTTGATAGTTTATTAATAAATAATAAAACAAATCTAGTAGGATATTAGGCAGGCAACCAAAATTACATCAGAAAAGTGTCCTATGGGGAACATATGTAATTGTAACTCATCCCGGCTACATTTGCCATCGAATTTAAATTCCTTTGAGAAAAATCGTTTATGCGTCGTTTATAGGTTCCCAACGTTTGATATTTGATCATTTATTAATAAGCAATGAAAGAAGTTTTGCAGAATATTGTGTAGGCAACCAACAAAACATGCGAAAATCATACAAAATAAAAAAACATACCTATATTAAAGTTATTTACATATTTTATAAAATTGTTATAATAAAAAAACAAAGAAAAGAGGAAGTACTGGATGCAAATTGGATTTGAAAAAGTTAATAAAGAAAACTTAAATTATCAGTAGCACATATCAAATAGCACACACCAAATATACCTACATATAACATAACCACAACTGTCAATATATGCAGTTTTATATTGTTTTCAGTCATTTTCGTACACCAAAAGTTAACGTTGAATTAACTTTTAGCGTACTGACTTTGAAACTCTAAAATTTTGGAAATCTAAAATCCTATTGGTTGTTTGATGTACGCTAAAAAAAGCTTGCATGTAAAGCCACTTTTACATGTCTGATAGGACGCTTTTCTGATGTAATTTTGGTTGCCTGCCTAATATCCTACTAGATTTGTTTTATTATTTATTAATAAACTATCAACTATCAAGCTTTGGAAATTTGCTATCAGGCACCTACAAACGATTCTGCTAAAATAAAATTGAATTTGATGTCAAATTGACGACATGAGGGGCTAACATCACAGAGGTTTTTCCGAAGAATTTGTTTTATTGTTTGCTAATGAACTATTGACTATCAAACGTTGGAAATTCGCTATCAAACACCTACAAACGACCTACAAACGAATAAAAGTAAGATTTATTATAATTGCTTATAGTGAGGGGCTAACTTTATGGAGCTCATTAAGGTGGCGTACTTGGCCCTCTATTTCAATAACTTGAACTTGATAAGCAAATGTTGCTTTTTTATCGAATATATTCAAAATTAGATGGCGCAAGGCTTACGAATCTCTAGAAAAGTAAAAAGTAATGAAATACTTAAACATGCGTAACATTTTGGCTGAAATAACATAGGAAAAGTGAAGATTAGAATATTGGTTGTAATACAAAATATATTATAATATAAATATAAACTTCTCGGAAAAATAAAATATAACATTATATAGAAGAAAGGTATCCAGGGATTCTTGAAACGAGATTTACTGGTTGCATATTAGGTATGTAGTTTAGAACTGAATGTATTGAGCAGGTATATTTCAATATAATCTTTTCGGTATAAATGCGATAGCCTAAGGCAATAACACCCTAATGTTCTATTTACAAAACATATTTGTGCGTACATGCGTTGTTTGTTACAGGTAGAATCTTAGTTCTGCACTAATTGTCTAGCGACTAGCTTGATGTAATAAAGTAATAGGTACTGTTTTTCATCGTCTTCGTTAGTTTTGGATTATTTTTTCGTTGTATATAGTTATTTTAGTGAATAAGGAAGAATATTTTTGTATATTTGTTTCTGTATATAATTGAACATAGTGGTAAACTGTCCTTGAAGAAGAACCATAATTATTATTTTCAGGTAAATACTCATTTGGAAGATCGCAATATCACGTCTCAACAGTCGCAAATTGCATGTAATAATAATCACATATTGAAAAATATTATAGATTCAAGGCCAACTAAATATCAGGAAAAGAAAGCTGTACTACTTCGTGGTTTTCATTGATGAAACCCAACCACTTTTTATAGAAGAAATATATAGGGACGAACAACTTTGTAGAAACTTAATGGTTCCAAAATTAAGGCAATTTTTCCTTGGGTGTTTTTTACCTGAGAGGATTCAGCAGCTTATGTAGTAAAAGCCGCACACACGCAGCTGTAGTAGATTACTAGGATTGGACAGGAAACATTTCTCCACACAAGTTACGCTTATGAAGTATATTCTATAATGGATATGACTACATATTGTTATATAGATAATAATTATTAAAATTTCCGTTATAACCATCACAGTGTATGTGTGTGAAATACTAAATGTAAATATAATAACGGACAGTAAATTTTATTATGGAATGAATTGTTATCTGTATTATTTATCAATAAAAGGCAAGAGAGATATTTGGGTTTTATTTGTCTTTCTTTCTCTACACCCACACGCCAAGTAATGATTCATCAATATGTATTTACTTATGCATGTGTAGTTGTAAGAATATGTCTCGAAAGTATTGAAATCAATTTATTACTTGAATAAAAATAATTTAGTAAGACCTTTCTATAAAAAAGTATATTTGTTCATACAATCAAGTTTTGCAATTCTTGTGATACTAAACTGACTAAATCCAATAATTGTGATGCGCAGTATTTTGAAAGCAATATATAACAATAATCCTGTATACTGTTCAAGTTATGTCATAAAGAAGTATGATGTTATGTATGATGACTATCTTTCACAGTTACGGAAAAAGAAACGAGTCGTATGTACGACTCTAAAATTGTTCTTCATTTACATTTTTTAATAAAACATTTAATTTAATGTTTTTCTGAATATCAAAACAGTCAATTTTGGTGTTAAACTGATTGCCTATACATAGTTATATAATAGTTATTTAATACTAGTGACATCTAATATAAAACTGGCAAACTGTTTGGACAGATATGGGGCTGTTGTTGATACTCAGCCCCTAAACTTACTTCCTGAAAAAAATACTGAATATTTTGAAATTTTTTCAATACACATCGTATCAGTATATTTTTCTACATATTCTAAACGTAATATTATCAAAATTTTATATTTTTTCTCATTTTTCTCGCAATCAAAGAATATTTAATTTAAAAAAAGATATTTAGATTTATAACAAAGATAATATCTTCAATGTAACAACGCGAAAATATATTTTTAATGTCTAGTTTTTCCGAATACTACGTTTCTAATAATTATTGTCGAACAGCGCCCCCTACTTTACCGAAACGCCACCTTAAGAGTCCGCTATACCAGCTGATCAACTTTTCTAAGACAGAGACAATAAAGTTCTATAAGGATAAAAGATAATCGGAAGTATTTTGCACGACATACGTTTTAGCAACGTTCTCTTTTACTTAATATCGTGCGGTAGTAACGTACGTCTAGATTAAAATGTTATGTTAGTATTTAAAGTTGTCTATCTGCAAGTTTATTTGTAGGTAAAGTGGATCTGGCAACTATGTACTAATTTTATATAGTATCGTAATAAGTGCATGTTATTTCATAATTATTTTTGTATGTGTAATGAATTTAGTCGAAGTCTGAAATCGTAAAATACTCATTATGAAATTAAATAAAAGTACATCTGTCAAACTTCATAAAGAAATCTTTACAACAACATAACTTATTATGTTGTAATATCTGTAATTATTTGTAATATCAAATACACACCCGGTGTCTTGCCTTTGTTATGCTCGATATACTGCTTATAAAAAAACTTCCAACTGTTGATAATAACTACACAAGGTCGGCAAAGTTTTGAATTTTTAGTACCAAAAATGTAACGTTTTACTATTATTCTGCTGTAAACAGTAAATTATTATAATTTTGAACGTTTACTCCAAATTATCTGTCTAATAAATTAAATAACTGAAGAAATATGTTAATTTCATTACATTACAAAAAAAAAATCGAATTTTCATTTGCGATTTAAAGATATTGCTTTGAATAAATGAAATACTCCACTATGATCCACCAATGTTAACACACATTATTTATATCTATTTCAGTAGAGTAGCAAAAAATATTCTAGAAAAAACTGAAATGTTGAGAAAAAAATTTATACAATAACTATCATATATATTTGTATACATATTCACGTTAATCCTGTTACTTAGGGAATAGACATAAAATAAGAAAGCAAGACAATTTGGAAATTACTATATTGTGAAATACAGAAAGAAACATATATATCAGAAAATATATCATAATTAAATGGAAAAGCTACTACAAGTACGCTTTCGAATCAACAAAGTTGCATTGTAATAATACTATAATTTTCTTTTACCTGCCCATTCACGGTAACTGTTATCTCCTCACCTCTATATGCTATATTCAAGACATTTAGTTTATATAAAATAAACAATTAATAATTAATGATTTGTTAAAAAAAACTACAAAATATAAACGATTATCTTTTTTATATTCCTGACGTTTCAAAATTGCCACTTAAATATTTCATAATTTTTATTGGATATACTAATTATTGCCAACTGAAAATCCTTAGGGAAATGTCAAAGCACTCGTAAACATAACCTAGAAATAGCACTTTTTAGATCATTTTTAGGTATCTTAGACTGATCTCCGCAAAAAAGGGGCACCGTGTTGAACTCAGTAAAACATCTACTTTCCATTAAATTACATATGAATAAGTACTCAATTCGGTGGTCTACATACGGAAGTCTGAAGAATACAAGCTTGTGTAATGCTTATACTTTTATCATTTTAACCTAACCAGTTCTAGTGGAATAGTAAATAAAATTATTGTCGCTAACAGTACGTATTTAAAATAATTTTAATTAAAAACGGCAACGGCAATAAGTTCAACAACTTGTATTCCCTGATTTGAATCCAACAAAGATACTTCCATTACTACACAAGACACTATAGGTATACATCTGCATCAATCCGCATACAAACGTGGTGTAAATATGGATCGTATGCGATTTCCAATTTTTATATATTATTTGATTATTATTGACAATTCATCGTTGCGGTGTCTAGGCCACTCAGTAAACACTGACTTGCGGTGTTGCCATGTAAATCAGTACTTCATTTTCATATATTTTTCCGGCAGAGTCCGCCACATTATGGGTGCTGTAATTTTAATTTTTACTTCACGTTTTTCCCTTTTGTTTTTAAACTTCTCTCAAATTTGGCCGAGACATACAGAATTAATTAATAAATTTTTCTACAAAGCGTTTTTTTAGTTTTTCTGCAAATACCTCTTTCACTTTTTAATTATTGCATTATATCAAAAAATCGTTCTGTACCTCTATTTTATAAATGTTAATTAATGTATAAAAAAAATAAAATTAATTAAATTTCGTATTTCTTTCAAGTAATTTGTGAAATAAAATTGGTCAAAACTAGGCAACCTGCCACACGCCATAGCGGACTCTTAAAATAAAATTCTAGGTTGTTCTTTTTATATACACAGGAGGTTATTTATCACACTAAACTTTAGCGGGTATTATTTCGTATGGATCTGATCTGCCCTGGTGGATCCAGAGTGACCCTGGATTGACGCGGGTTTCGATTCTTAGGTTGTAGATCTTTGTGGTATTTGGAACTTGGGTAAGCTGGGAAACGAACTGACTGTAAAAGTGACACTTTAAATTGAGTTTTATAACATAAACTGACATAAGCGTGTTATTATAATAGTTATTTACGAACCAAGTGCGTGAAATCATATTTCGCGAATGAGTGACCAGTTTAAAGCGCGAGCCGGAGGCGAGCGCTTTATGGACACGAATTCGCGAAATGTTTCACGCACGAAGTTTGTACAATATTTTTTGTACGAGAACTATAATAATAATACATAGTATTGTTAAATACGTTATCGTTGATGACCATATTATTAAGGTTAGGAATTTATGATTTTAAAATGTCACTAAATTAATCAAATTCCAGTAAGTACCAACTTTACTTTTACGCACTCGTGTTTAAAGTGACTTTTTACGCACGCAAATCGAATCGTGAAATGACAGGTTTTGATAAGCGAGTACAAAATAGTATATTACATACACTGGCACCTCGTCTATATCCGCGCTCGCGAAACGTAAACATTCACTTACATCCGCTCAAGAGGGGTCCCCACTCTTATCCCTTTAGCGGAGAGGAAAAGCCGTGCTACGCGCTGATTGGCTCATGTGACGATGTGCACTATCGGATGGTGGATGCTGAGCGGATATAAATGAGCGCTCTAATGCGGATATGAATGAGGGTGGATATAAGTGAGTGCGGATATAAGCGAGGTTCCAGTGTACTAAGGTTGAGAAGTTGACTATTATTACCCGAGTGGCGAGATTAAATCCCGAGGCGCGCAACCCCGAGGGATTTAAAGCCATGAGGGCAATAATAGTCTTCTCAACCGAAGTACAAGTATACTATTTTTTTACCAGTAGTCTAATTCTATAATCTTGAAACCTTGATAATTAGGAATAAATTTGCTAATGTATTATGTAAGATTGCCCTTGTAATAAAACATAGTAAAACAAATGTAAGTAGGCTTCATTTTGATGTTGTTGAAGTTTTGACATAACTGCTGAAACTAAAAGCGAAGTATTTTTTAGATTATTTTTCGATTTGTTTATGTATGTCTGAAGAAAAAGATTTTAAATGTATACCACCTGAAATGTACGAGATTGCAGAACAGGTAGTTGCGCTTACATACGAAAACATATGCAGAATTTTGACGGTTGACGTCGTTGACATTCTACGACGATTGTTTATTGCAGCATACGTGTTATACGGGCCATTATTCACCTATTAATTCAGAGGTTAAGAAATGACATTTCTCGGCGTTCTATTATGTGTCAAAATGCTATGATTTTTGACTACTGGTACAAAAAAAACTTTTAAAACTAGTGCGAAAATGTTTATAACGCTAATGACAGTTATTTTATTAATGTAAATATTGATATATATGTATATACATTAGCATGACAACAATTATTATATAATATGGATTCATTGGGCATCATCATTAGTTTCAATCAATCTCATCAAGATCCAGTTTTATTATTTTAATAGGAATAAAAAACGTCAACAAAATTTTCTTGACATTTCTAATTCTCAAATATCAGTGCGTTATCATGACTGGCACTTCAGACTTGTGATACATTTTATTTTTGCGATAAAATGTCAAAAAATTTTGTAGAAATCCTAATTTATTTAATTAAATATAAACAGTTGTATAAAAAATAGGGTATGATACACGTGTTAAAAATGCTATTTTATTTCACTCGTAAATTGCGACACGAGCGTTAGCGAGTTAGCGTGAAATAAAATCGCACTTAACTATTATAACACGCCTATGTCAGTTTATGTTATAAAACTCTATTTTTTATCCGGTTAGCTTGCGTTAAAAGTGTCACTTTTACAGTCAGTTGTATAAAATAGTATATATTATATTATACGGAGGAAAAGTGATACTTTTCATGGCGCGCTCGTGTTTAGCAGCCGAACGAAGTGAGCAAGCCATGAAAAGCAACTTTTCCTCCACATAAAATATGCTATTTTTTCTTCAAACGTCGGCAAATTTATGCAAAAATATCTGTTTTTATTGAAGATAAGCGGGTTTGGTAGGATGTTTGGACGTTCAGACCGATGATTAAGTACGAGCTGTTTCTATCGTAACTCATCATAAAACTGTCAAGTGGACACTGTCAACATTGAAATTTTTTTATATGTGTTTGTATTGGTTTATGTGTTGCCAAATAACACTTTTCCCTCCGGCGGCGGAAAAGTGAAAAGTAAACCTCCGGCGGAGGAAAAGTGACACTTTGCGGCCGACTACTCAGTCGAGCGAAATGTCAATTTTATTGACGTTTGAAAAAAATAGTATATTACATTACTAGGAGTAGAAAGCTATCATTTTTGCTGTCGAGGCGATAGCCGAGTGCATATTGGGCGAGACACAAAAAGCTTTCTACTCCGTGTGATGTATACTATTTTTTCTTCAAACGATCTTCGCTGATCTCGTGAGCTACGCATTTAAATATAGCATACATTATTATCATTACTTAAAAGTAGATTTTATGCATCTGTCAAACAACTGTCAAAGTACTTCGTTTAAACTTTTATTTCTTTATAGTAATATTATAAAAGTACAATTATTAAGAGAACAATGTTGTATATTAAGGCCACTGTTGCCCATTTTGTCAGTGTTGATAATCGTAGAAGTTATTGCTTCCACTCTATCTTTTTCGCTCATTCTCAAATATTTGACAGTTATTTAATAATCGTTCAGTCACTTTAAAGAGTTGTGATTGGTCGGTTACATTTTTTTACTAGTAAAGAAATGAGACCATTTTTTTACTATAGACCGTCTCAACCTTAGTATTCAGTATGTGTCTTATGCAATTGCACTACATAGATGCCAGTTCGCCAATGACAAGTTAGGTTGGTAACTCATTTTAAATAACATGACATTTTAAATACTTGTAGGTTAGGTTATTCTAAAACGAAACTGTCGGACGATCGAGAAAGATTGTCCGAAAAAAACTACTTTCCCAAGTCAATAAGTGTGTACGTACTTATTTCCATTTATGCGTCTGAAGTTAGCAGTATACAAAAATTAGTGAACATAAATGTCATTTTTCAAGTTTATTTATTCATTGGCGTCCGTTTTTTTGACAAATACCAACTTTAAACACGCTCGATAATAAACCGAACTGACAACTTCGCCTTGATATAAAAAGAGAGTTTTTATTACAAATCGTTTAAGATAGTATGAGAGGTATCCCAACAAACAAAATTCAAATTTCGCGCAATTATTTTTAGTAACTTCAACGCTGAAACATGAAATGACCTATAAATTTGTTTCAGATTAATAGTTCTTTTTATACGATTATGTTGTAGTTACTAAAAATAATTGCGCGAAATTTGAATTTTGGTTGCTGGGATATATCCCATAAGAGACCGTACTGAATACTAAGGTTGAGACGCTCTATAGTAAAGAAATTAACAGTTTCAAACGTACGTATTCAGTAGCAAAATGATCATATTTTTGTACGTTTGAAGAAAAACACTTTTTTCGTGTCAATATTTACATTCATTTCCAAATATTTATAATTTTGTTCTTAATATGTATGCTTATTTTACTATCGGCCAGTAATAAGTAAGTAAGCAGACGCGAACATGTCTCAAAACTTTAAAATCAATATATTCAAATCTTAAATATGGCGGTAGCCATAAATAATTTGCACTCTAATCACCTGTAGCGCTAGTAAGATATGTCACGAATTACTTATCGTCAAATGATTGTTTGCGTTGAGGTTATGCGACCCATAGACGCATAGACGACTCAAGCAGGTTATGTAGGTATATGATGCATGGATGTATTATTATATGGATAGCGCATTCTGTTCACGGATTGACTCTAACATTAAAGTGAGAGATTGCACAAGTGAGATAGAGCTAGAATAGGAAAAGGATTCATATACGCCCATAAGATTTACATTGTTATTTTGGTTTCGTTTAGGTATTTATCCGTTTATCTCGTTTAATATTGATCGGATACCGACTTAAATATATGAAATGCGTAGCGGAATAAATAGAGAATAACTTGTACTTTGGTTTTTATTATAGATACCTAAGTAAATACTATTAAATATATTAAGAAAGCCCATCAATGCGTTTCCCCATATAGGTATGAAATATATGTTAAATCTTCCGCACAAATAATATATAATACTTACCTTTTAGCGTTATATGGGTAAGGTGGTGCATAAACAATATTCGTAAGCAAGATTTTCCCAATATGTTAAATGAAATTGATTTTTAAAGTGATTTATGGGATATTGATAATCTTTGTGCCAAAAATCACAGAACTACTTTCAATATCTTTGTCTCAGGTATTGGCGCGTGAAATATACAATTACCATAAACTAAAGGAATATATAAACATCGTATAATGAGCATGAAATAAACTAAATTAAAAATTAATTCTTATTAACAAAGAAAAAAAATTTATTGCTCAAATTTAAACAAACATTAAAATATTAATGAGATTCCATGGTGGACTCTGTGTGAGTAATGTTTAAATAAATAGTAAAAGAATTATGGTCCTTTCTCACAATTTTCTTTAATAAAACCTTAGGCTACCGGTTTCGAACTGTTAGTTCATCTTCATAGCCAGAAAATAAATGACCTCTCAGATTCAAAATGAATACATCACCAAAATGGGAATTGACTAATTGGTTAATTGACTAATTGGTTTATCTCTATAGTTAAAAGAATGTTAAAATATTAAAGTACAATATTACAGACACGTTAAAATTGGATAAAACAAGACATCTAGATGTCTTGTTTTATCCAATCCAACAAGACATCTAGATGTCTTGTTTTATCCAATTTTAACGTGTCTGTAATTGTATATTTCACGCGCCAATACCTGAGACAAAGATATTGAAAATAGTTTTGTGATTTTTGGCACAAAGATTATCAATATCCCATAAATCACTTTAAAAATCAATTTCATTTAACATATTGGGAAAATCTTGCTTACGAATATTGTTTATGCACCACCTTATCCATATAACGCTAAAAGGTAAGTATTATATATTATTTGTGCGGAAGATTTAACATATACTTCATATCTATATGGGGAAACGCATTGATGGGCTTTCTTAATATATTTAATAGTATTTACTTAGGTATCTATAATAAAAACCAAAGTACAAGTTATTCTCTATTTATTCCGCTACGCATTTCATATATTTAAGTCGGTATCCGATCAATATTAAACGAGATAAACGGATAAATACCTAAACGAAACAAAAATATCAATGTAAATCTAATGGGCGTATATGAATCCTTTGCCTATTCTAGCTCTATCTCACTTGTGCAACCTCTCACTCTAATGTTGGAGTCAATGCGCTGCACTTGTTTAGTATATTAGACGCTATCCATATATAATACATCCATGATATGATGAAATTGTAACAAATTAAAATTGGCATTTTTGAAAAGTATATTTTTCGTTAAATATTTTAAAGATTAGTATACTGTCAACATAACTGAAAATTAAATTGAAAACTTGCGTTATGGCATGTTACAAGAACCTACATAGGTTTATTAAATCGTTTCATATGATCAAAGAAAATATATTACTACCTATAAGGTATAAATAAAGTAAGTAGAAATATATTAAACAAAAACCTACACTCTTTCATTTATTAGATCAATAAGTATAACTGCTCAACGAAATGATTTAATGGAATTCTTTGATGATAAAAAGAATTGGGGTGCACAAGAAGTTAAAACGGGTCGATCATGGAAAGTTGAAGAGTTACGAATAAAATCTAATTCTGATTTACATAAGTTATGGTAAGTTACAATTGAATGACTTCTCTGATTTACTACGATTCAATGTAGGTATATATTATTAAAAGAAAAGAATATGCTGCTCACAATGGAACATGAAAGTAATGAAAATATGGTATTGTTTCCTAGTCCAGAAAGGTTAGACAAAGTAGAAGAATCTATGGAAAATTTAGAAGCAGTAGTACGAGAGCGTAATAAAGCTTACCATTTACTAGAAACAGGAGAAAATGGTGAGAGACCAGAAAAAATTACCAACAATGCTTTTGGTTTACCACATGTTTACAAAGAATCTGAGTATGCTATTCCAAAACATATGAATGAAGAATGGCTCCAAAAAGATTCTTATAGAGCTAGTGGCAAAGATCTTAAAGAATTCCTTTTAAAGTATAAAGAAAAAATCTTTGTTGAGAATAAGAAAAGCAAACGGTATGTATACCTTGTTGTATTTGTGGAACTCGCACTAGATAAATATCTGATTCATAAAATATTTACCATTATAAATAAGTATACAATGTGTTAAAATTGAAGTCGGCACTATTGCTAATTTTGTTACTACTAAAGATACGATGTTAAATGACCAACGTAGTAGCATTTTTTCTTCTGCTTACGATGGTAAAATTTTTAAAACAATTGAACTTCGGGTTTTTGAGATATTAAAAAAAATAACATTTTTTTAAATGGAATACCCTGTATATTTTTGCATATTTTGAATGACAATTTAATTTCAAACAAAGTCTATTAATACATAGACACCCAAAAATTAACAAATAAATGAATTACAAGCATTTATATGTACCAGTTCAGGTTGATCTGAATGTCGTGTAGAGCCACTGAATGTCCGACTATTGGCAAGTAAAAGAAACATTTTATTATCATCTATCATCTAAGGCGAACAAAAAATCGTTGGTTCTTTGATGGTAATCATATTTTAGTTTTTAATCGCTTGCTAATAGTAATAATAAAAACGCAATTTAGCTTTTACTTCAATTTTATTTTTATTATGAGCGTAGACAGAATCGATTTATTCCATTAGTTTTAAATTTATCTCGGATAACTAGGACAGCAACAAAAGATACATAGTATCTGTCAAGGTTACTTAGTGTTAGTTTAGACAACTTAAGTACACAGCTATTTGAATTTGCTCCAACAATGGCATTTACACATTTAGAAAATAATAATACTAGCTTTACCTTTACGTCCTTATAGTTTCTAAGAGTAGGGTGGTTATGCATTCAATGTTTTGCATTCAGAATTTCCTTTTTTGCTGTACAAATAAGATTAATATTGACAATAATAAAGAGCAAAGTGTATTAATTTTTTGATAACTAGTCAATGTCTACATGATTTTCCATTAATGCTTGTATTTCGTTTATTTGTTAATTTTTAGGTGTCTATGTATTAATAGATTTTGTTTATAATTAAATTATCATTTAAAATGTGTAAAAATATACAGGGTATTCCATTTAAAAAAATGTAATTTTCGTTAATATCTCAAAAACGCGAAGTTCAATTGTTTTTAAATTTTATCATCGTATTCGGAAGGAAAAACCCTACTACTTTGCTAATTTAACTGACATCGTAGCATCAACAATAACGAAGTTAGCAATAGTGCCGACTTCAATTTGAACACCCGGTATACTATTAGTATATGTATATATACAAAATAACAATTTTTTTAGACGAAACTTCAACCATGTTTGTGGATTATTAAAACGTTTTCCAAATATGGATATGGAAGCTTTGAAACAACAATATCCAGATGTTGATATTGAAAAAGCGAAAAATTGCAAAAGATCACGAGGTCATTTTGTACCAACATAATGTTTTTCACTTTATTTTACGTTTATGGAATTAGCTGTTTTGTTACAGAAACTGTTATAAATTTAATGCATATTATTAAATTATTTATTAGACATCAGTTTTGCTGTCTATTGTAATTTTTCTACATTTACCATACTTATGTACTATTTCATTTGTTTCACAGATTTACTCATTGTGAAAAATATAGATTTTAACATTTTTACAAAGCATGTTGATAAAATTTAGATATACTACTTGGTAATACATATTACGGTACGTACTATAAGATTGTTATCTCAAACAACAAAAAGTTCTATACATATACGAAGTGAACATTTTGAAGTGTCCCCAGTTAGTCATACTGATTTCCTTATGAGGCGTTTTCGAAAATGTAATCGGTTTACGTCAGATAAGCGATCCAGCCGTTCATTTTTGTAATCCGGTAAATGTAACCTTGTTTGAAAATGTGAATCGATCAGCAATCCAGATCACTGTAAAGTTACCCTACAAGGTAAGTAAGGATCCGCATGCGCAATGTAGATATTGATAGATATCGTACGAATTGTTTGTTTATATACACATACACGACGTACATCAGAGATAATAGAGATGGGCCACTGCAACACTAACAGCTGAAACCGTATTTTGCGCCATTTACAGGATATGAAGAAACTAATTTTGTAAGGCGGCTAATTTCAAATTAATATAATTTTTAAATATTTCTTAATGTTCCAATTCACTCATAAAACAGTAAATTTATTGTCAAACACATACATATACCTACATTTCTTTCACTTTTAGCGTATTGTGCATGTGTTTGACTGTAAACTTACAGTTTTATGAGTGAATTGAAAGAGAAACCCAGATATGCAAAACAATATCATATGAAATACATGATTATATAAAGGGATACCTACCAAAATCAGAACTATTATATTATTATTAATACTATAACTACTGCTAATAGTATTAACAAAACTTGTATTACTACTACAATACTATAAAATAAAACGCAACAACAAACGCTTGATGCAAAAAATAGAAATACTTACAAAAGGAATTCTAATCTAAACTAGAAGTATCTATTAGTACTACTACTACTGCTAGTAAAACTATAAACTACTACTCCAATACTAAAATAAAACTATAATAAACTAAAAGATGTGAAACTGGGATATAAGAACAGTTGTAGAAAAACCAAGCCAAGCGCTCAAAAGAAAAATGCAACTGAAATATGGCGTTGGGGTGTCCGGGAATGACCGACCGCAAACTTCGGCCGTTCTTAGCGCTACCTCTCGCATTTGAAGAAACTAAACATGGTTTGACCTTCGTAATTTAAGTGGCCCTAGCGTGATGTACACACAGCTGATAGTTGGAGACGGATCGGCAAAAGTGACTGTGAGCTATAAACCATCCATAACCAAAATTGTCTATCATTGCCATTCTACTTTGTCGAAATAAATTAATACAATCTGAGATAAGACGATACCACACCATACAACACTTTTAGGTTATGTAGCGTATTCTGTCACGTGATATTAGCGATCGGATTGGGATGTTTGGGTTACATTTCCGAAAACGCCTATGGTAACATTGGTCGCGTTCAGGTATCACATCGGTAAGTCACCGGCACAGATCACACACAATTACATATGCAACTCGATAGGCAATCACTAGCTTTTCTAAGCAGAATTGGTCACAGCATCACGAAGGGGGTGTTGTTGGTTACGCAACACAATCACTAGCTTCGTAATACCAGTTATCTGTAACAAATCTACTTGAATACGTGCCAAACATATCCATCTCTAATTTGCTAAAATGCCATGAATTTATATTTTCAATTCATAACCGAATTTGTCACATCTTTCTGTTGAATTACATCAATGATTGGATTGAATTTAAGTGATTTAAATTGTATACATATGTATATTAACTAAGTAAGGAATTACATTTATAATTTATTTTTAGTTGCGTTCGTTTTACCGATTCTTTATTTGTTAAAAGATATTGAATGTGTTTTAGAGGTACCATATTTAAACGTGGAATTTATAGAACGATTCCATTTTATCTGTATTTAGTTCTGTTGCACCTATAAAACAAAATAAACGGCCGCACCTTGTCTGTTATACCGGGTGTCAACGAGATCATGTATCAGCCCGCCATTTATTTACTTATTAGTTAAAATAAAATTTTGAAATTCGGACCGTATATACGAGTGATTAGTGGGTTTCTTCAGGTGCATTCAGTTTTTCTATAGCACTTCCGGTCAAACCGGAAGTGACGTTAATTTTGAATTGTTAAATACATAACTTGTATTATTTCTGTTCATATTCTGTTTCTTAAATATTTGCCATCTAGTGCAGGTCAACTTTTGACATTTCTGTTAAAGATGGCGGTATCTGTTAAATTTATCGATTAAAGTGAAACTGCTTCGCAACAATTGTCGAAATGTAACAACTATCAAAGTTAGCTTGATTTTTAGAACGCCTGTACTTAATTTGCAAGAACTACAACAGAGAGTTACCGAGGAATGTGCAAACATAACACCACAAATGCTGCAAAATGCATTTCATAGCATAAACAGGCGCGTAAACTTGTGCATTGAACAAGCGGAGGCTCATTTTCAACAATTATTGTCATTTTTTATTTTTAAATTAAAATATTATTCAAACATGTTAATTTTTTTTAAATCTCTGTTAAAACACACTTTTTACAGTTAGATGAATATACTGATGAATATTAATGTCAGTGTGACACTTAACCTGACAATTTAATCATATTGAATTTAAAAAAAATGTAATAAGATACGACATACATATTCGACTCCATGGCAAAACTCTTATCAATATAATATTTAATCTTCCCTTTTCGATGTTTCTGACATTTATGCAATTTTGACAAATAAATGTATTGTGTAAATGTGCACTAGATTTTAACCAATCACAGACGTTTATTTTAGACCCTATCTTTCATAACGCTCCTTTCTTATTTGGAATGAGGTATAGATGGCAAATTTTTAAAAGAAACAGAATATGAACAGAAATAATACAAGTTGTATTAACGTCACTTCCGGTTTAACCGAAAGTGCTATAGAAAAACTGAGTGCACATGAAGAAGCATACCAATCACTCATAATTACGGACCGAATTTCAAAGTTTTATTTTAACAAATAAATGGCGGGCTGATGCATGATCTCCAAGAAACCGAAGTATGTAGTTGGAGGTATATTCGATAAGTGGCTAGAATTTATAGACAATCCAGCATATAGAAACAAGCTCATAAGCCTGTATATAATATTTAATCATTTTCGGCTACAATAATCGATTTTTCTCAGATGGAAGGGGTAAATGCTTTCTACCTTTAATTGAGCGTAGATTTTTATTATCGTTAAGTACGTTGAAGTCTTCCGGGTGTCGCCGCATAAATAATTTTTTACTTGAGGTTCCATTGATCAGCGTCTTTAGAAATTATTTGAAGACTGATGTCTTTTATTGCTCGTTATATATCTTATTTTATTCGTTGCTTTGCTGATTCCAGTTTAAACGAGTTCCGAGCACTCATTTTGCTATTGTGGCTTCGCCGAAATTACCAAAAAGTATTCGCTAGTTGTTCAGTTTGTATCTGCCTTCTGGGTCGAAGTTTTTCGGATTATTCATAACTTTGAATGATTATCTTATTAATCTCTGGTGGGAAAAATTAAATTATACAGAGAGTAAGGAGCGATTTATTGAAAGAAGATCGACGACACGCTACAGTAGTCAAAGACTTGACATTATCGCATAAATCTCGTATATAACCAAACAATGCCATCAAAGATTAATATGTGAATTACTGGAAATCGTTAAGAATCCTAATCACTTCAACCCAAAAAAAGAATACAAACTGAGCAACACCTACTGAAGCAGATGTAGCCCACCGAGCTGCAATTGTCACGAAAAAGAAAAAGTTATATAGCAAAAGCAGAAGACATCAGTCTTTATAAAACTTCTCAAGAAGCTGAAAACATTAACAGTAAAACGTGAAGTGAAAACTGTATGAATATGCAAAAATTTTTTATGATTGTCCAGCACATAAATTTAAAATAAAAAAAAACTTGATTGAACGAGTACGTACTATATTATGTAAATGGTATTGACATAAATTTTATCCTAAAAGGGAAATGCGGGGGAAGCGGGGCTGGGGACATGTACACAGTCCCCAGCCCTGCTACCCCCGCATTTCTAAATTTTGAATATGCTATTTTGTGCCGCAAAAAGAAAATTTTGTGCTTCCATATTAACCGAGTTATAGCGATTTTAAAATCCGGCCCTGGCATTTCCCCAGCCCCGCCACCCCCTATTTCTAAATTTCGTACACGCTATCTTTTTGTGCTTATTTTGTGTCGCAAGAAGAAAATTTTGTGCTTCCATATTAACCGAATTATAGCGATTTTAAAATCCAGCCCTGGCATGTCCCCAGCCCCGCCAACCCACTGCAGCGAGTGTAAAGCAAAACTTTTAGCAGTAATCAATAACAAGCCAGAGGAACATGATTACGTAATATTACGCTGTTCAATGAAAGGCAATTTCAACGCTGTTCATACTCTTGAGGGTAGACAAAGAAACCTGTGCGGTCAAAATCGTGAACATGTTCTAAGACGGCTAAATAGTGGCAAAACTGCATTCCGTATTCGGGCAATGGAAGCTCATGAGAAAATAATTGCTAATAAATTTCCAAGAAATTTCCATCGTTAAATGCACTTCGAGTTGCGTAATATAAAGCAAAAAAAAAGCTTTCGAATTTGACAATGACCATATCCATATATTATCGTTAACGGTAGCAAAATACGAAAAACCATACTCCAATTATATAAGAGATATCGGCATAGATAAATTTTTCGTCCATTACTTTTCTAGTATTCAAATTAATGTAGCTAGAACATATTTTAAGAAAGAAAAATGGTCATCCATTAGTATTGATGCTACCGGTAGTCTTGTCAAAAGAGTTGCTCGTCCAAATAGTACAAAATCAGGTCCAATATTTTTATACGATTCTGTAGGCTCAATGTTGTCGGAGAAACATGATAGTGATTCTATTTTGTACTGGTTGTCCTCGTGATTAAGAGCGGTTCAAAATAGGCCGTTTCAAGTAGTCTCTCATATGTCTTTGGCTCTTATCAGCCCTTGTTCGCTCCTTTACGCAATATAATTCTACAAAAGAATACTAATACTAAGTTCATGTTACAATTTGTTAGCAAATGATCAAAATATAGAAATGATGCCCAGATGCTTTATTATGTAGATGTGATGTTGCACACTTTATAAAACTTGCTTCTAGCTTAAGTTGCTTATCTCAAGAAAAGAATCGAGTCAAAGAGTTTTATATACGCGCAATAGCTTTGTTAGTTAAAGCAAAAGGCATGGATAAAACAGGTACTTGTAATTCTTGCGAAAATGCAAAGATGCGTTTACAAGGTCTTATTAGTGGTTCAGATATAATCGATATAACCGATGACAACGACAGTAGTATGATTAGTAATGAAAACCTACTTCTAATTTCTTTAAATGGGCTACCGAAATTGAAAATTCTTGCAAAAGTGATATACAAGAGGGAAACCGAGATAATGCGCAATATCTAGAAGAAATTGTATTGCCCTTGAAGAAATTGATAATATATTTACCAAAGTGGTCAAATGTTATGAATAAATATTTCCCTGGAGCTGCCATCTATACTAGCAGCGCCAGCGTAGAATCTAACTTTAAAACGTTGAAAAAGTGTTTCTTTTCTGATATATTCCATATCTCATTTGCCAGTGAGATTAGATAAATTCATATTCCATCATATAAAACATCTAGATGGTTCTATTAAACTTGCATCAGCACTAAATGCTACTGTAATGAAGAAAGATCCAGAACTGCAAGAACGAGAGGAAATTGAAAATTGGAGAAACCAAGTAAATCCAAAAAGCTTAAACACCATTCTTATTTGAACGCGCAGCCAGAGTGGTCTGCACTTAATTCGAGTGAATGCTTAGATGTTACACAAATAGGTTTACTACGAAATGGCAACAGTTTGCAATTACGCCCTGTACAAGTTAATAATACATCAACAATCAAATAATACGTGGGGTTTTGATAGTCTAGTGCAAATTATATGCAGCACGTATTCTGATTTGATCTCCATTTTAGAAATTATATAGATAATATGAAGACTAATCTCTTAGCATAAATAGTTAGTACACTAATAAAAGATGGAATATCAAAACAGATATACACAATGCGTGCAAAAATTTTAACGAACATCTTCAGTTGTAAATTCATTAGCAAAAGGTTTAAGTGTGTGACGCTGCATTACCGATTTGTTCAACAAAATTAATGCTTTCTTCAAAGATTTTATCACACAAAATTCAATAATCTTTATTGATTCCACCGAGTCTTTCAAAGATTCAGTTGCAAAAAAAATGCTCAACGCAATTCCCCAACAAGTTAACTGGATTTACAACAAGACACCATATATCATTTATGATGATCTTCCGGGTGTAATTTTATATTATGGCAGCACGACTGCCCAAACTGTGGGACATTTTATTGCTTATAGTAAGCAAGCAGTTGGTTGGCAGAAATTTGACGATTTGGAGAAGAGGCCTTTAAATTGTTCCTCACGGATATCTGGACTGCCTCAGGCCATAGTGTATGCTTTGTATAACAAGGGTATTACTTCTACTACTTTCACTTTACGTTTAAAGTTAGTACACACGAACTGAGAAAAATGTACTTAAAAACAAAATAAAAAATGCAGAAGTAAATAAATCAAATACATAAGCAAATATTCTAATGGAATATACCTACATGATATTTAAATGAAAATAAAACGTAAAAAGCCGCTGTAATTAGTACCTATTACAACAACAACAAAATAATAAATTAAACAGGCAAGTCCATATCCAATAATCAAAGGGAAAGAAATCAAACATAAATAAATATTGAAAAACAAATTATTATATCAAGTAATTACATATTTCTGATAAGTCGAAAAAGAAAAATTACTGTCACAGCAGCAACAAAGTACATTAATATTCTTACACATCCCACTAGTTTCACATATACTATATACTACCAAAAATCATCTTATTTGGTGACATTATTTTAGTTATATTCAATGGTTATATCAAGACTAAATTAACTCGTAACCGCATGCAGTCTAGTTTAGATCTGTATAACAAATGTTACCATGTTGTCGCAACCGTTATTTAATAAAAAGTTCGAAAACAACTTCAAATATACCGAAAATTAACGAAATTTCGACATGTTGTTGAAGTGATGGGTCTGAGGACAAGCCAGGGCTGGACTTAAAATTGTTTCCATAGTAATCAATATGCAAGCACATAATTTTCTTTTTGCGGCACAAAAAGATAGCGTGTACGAAATTTCGAAATAGGGGGTGACGGAGATAGGGACATGCTAAGGCCGGATTTTAAAATCGCCATAACTCGGTTAATATGGAAACACAAAATTTTCTTCTTGCGGCACAAAAAGATGGCGTGTACGAAGTTTCGAAATAGGGAGTGACGGCGCTGCGGATATGCCAGGGGCGGATTTTAAAATCGGTATAACTCGGTTAATATGGAAGCACAAAATTTTCTTCTTGCGGCACAAAATAAGCACAAAAAGATAGCGTGTACGAAATTTCGAAATAGGGGGTGGCGGGGCTGGGGACATGCACCCTGTAATGCTCGTTCTCTATTCCTAGTTTACCCTCACCCCTTTTCTGATGACATCCTTCATTTAATATAGGGATGTTCAGGTATATTAAGTTGCGCATCTATCGGGGATTTCATTATGAACGACGCATTTTGTTTTTCAACTAAAAGATTTGTAGGTTAGTTATGGAAATGATTTTTAGTTCAAATGAAAGTACACTCGATGCCATTATTTATGGAATACGATATCGTTCAAATGTTCGATGTTAGCCTGCAACTCTTCTAACGTTGCTGGCTTGTTGGCATATATCAGCGACTTAATGTAACCCCAAACAAAAAAGGCTGAAGGGGTTAAATCGCACGAATGAGACGGCCATTCACGAGCAGCATTGCGTGAGATAACTCGCTCTCCGAACTGGGTCTTCAATAATTCGGTGGTGTCGTATGCTGTATGGCACGTTGTGCCGTATTTTTGGAACCACATATCGTCCGAGTTCATAGTGTCGAGCTGGTCCCAAAAATACTCCGATATCATGGCCCTGTAATGAACACCGTTGACAGTTGTTGGCGCACCGTTTTCCTCAAAAAAGAAAAATGGGCCGATGACACCGCCGGCATGAAAAGCGCACCAAACAGTTAATTTTTTCGAATAAAGATGTGTCTCATGTATCACTTCAAGCCCTGCTCACTCGTCCAAATGCCCAAATGCGACAAATTTACTTGTTGACAAAACCATCGAGCCAGAAGTGAGCTTCATCCTAAAACATGATTTTCTTGTGAGTCGTCCTCAGCTTGCATCTCGTCCAGAGCCCAATTAACGAATGCGCGACGCTTAACATGGTCGGTTGGCTTCATTTCTTGAGTCAACGCAATCTTATACGGGCAGAGAGCCAAATCCTTCCGCAAAATTCGCCACAAACTGGTCACACTAATTCACAAAAAACACCTATTTGCCGTGATACATTCAGTAGGTATAGACAATTCACGAAAGTAAATATACCTTAGTTTTAAATAATGCTGGGCAGAAGTCTATCCAAACATTAAACGAGGATACATACTTAAATCTACTTCGCAAATATGCATCAAACTTCTTAGATAAAAATATCCCACTAGATTAACTACAACATGTATGTTGGCAAAAAATAGCTGCCATACAATGCAGTAATTATGGAGAATTATCAGCAAGCAACAAACTGCAGTTAACATGAATCTACTATGGCATAAATTTGTTTCAATGTACAGTTATCAACTCTGGGGCAAATTTAATTCTAATACCATTTCGCGTCATGTTGATAGATTATTTATTTAGAAAATATAAAATGTGTATCAAATACGCAAAAAACCTTTAAATTATTATTTGTAAAATTTCCTGTTGATTTTCGTTCAAACATTTCGTAACATCAAAATTAGGCGCCTCGGTAAATGATTTAATCTGTATCAAGTTTCAATCAAGATCTGGAAAAATGGTACATTGTGGCTGTTGTCGTTCAAGATACAATTTTGCATATCTTGTACTTACTATTGCAGTATTTCTGTTGGATGAATAAAAAAATACTTAACATATCTCGGTTTTTCTCGTTGGTGTATTACAATTTCACAATAGAAACAATGTAATGAGAAAATTCAAAATAATGTAGTGTTATTTGTAACGAAAGAGCTTACAATATCAGTTAGAAATATTGAACAAGTAAATATAACGACAAAATCTACAGCATATTTTATTTTGCATAAAAACATCACCCGTACAATTTCGGGGCCGATAATTATTAAAAATTATGTCACAATCCTATTACCAAAATCTATTGTAGTGCGACAGGTTTCGAGGTTATAACCTAATTTTAGCCGTTACTTTGTGGTACATTTTGCAATATAAAATAAATAATACTTTACTTTGTTAAACCGCTTTTTATATAAACACATAATTTAAATACGTACAGCAAGTACTCATCCTAAACATTGATCTAAAGATTGCTTCAAATTTTCATGAAGTGTTAATCTTCCCGAAATCATATCTGAACCGATTATTAAAAGAATGATTTTTACAGTATTGAAAAACATTCTTTTGGTCAAGCAAATTCTTCCATGTTGGCTACTTAAGCATTTTCTGTGGCTAACATTTTCTTCTATGTAATAAACTTTGAAATAGTAATTTTGCACTTTCCAGTAAATCACATTTTTATCTCTGGATCAGGCGTGACATCTATTGTACATGCTTGGTCATTCACTTTTGAATTCAGATAAATCGATGAGTGACCGATAATATACAGCTTCTCCAATTGCCTTTCCTAAAAATATCAGAAATTTGCAGAGATAAGGGCACCAACAAAATCAGTATATAAGAGGATTACAACAATCTGTAAAAGTATAGTAAATTATCACGTTTAAGTACTGTACTACTAAGGATATCGTGATAATGAAAATAAACGTTATTAGAAACACTTTTAGAAAAAATATAATTAAATTTAAATTAATCTTCAATGTTGCTCAAATTCTGAAGGTAGCAATTTAATGCTTTTCGACGATTTAACTGTATAATTGAAAGAATTATTCGTTCTCAAATAGTTCTTTAAATTATCATTTGCAATGGAAATATAACGCATGCGAAATATATTTGCTTAAATAAATTCATTGATTTGTTTGGACTAAATAATCCAAGTTAATAACTTAATGAAAAAATAGAGGTAATTTCTAAATTTTAAAATACCTAATTCAATGTCCTTGTTTCAATTATCTGGACTAATTTTTCAAATTAAACTCCGAACGATCGTGTGGAATATTTTACAAAAAAAAAACAATTGCAATTTTTAAGTGTATATTTTAATTAACTGAAAGCAGCACCTTGAAACTAAAATATGTTTCGAATAGAAAAATAGTGATTATATTAACACACATATAAATTAGTACCGCTTTAGTAAAAATAGTTTAAACTCCAAGTGATACAATATAAATGTGTTAGTTAATCAACCTAGTCACTTTACAGCAACTGTAACTTAATACACAGTTTATCGATTCCCATACAATTCCATTTATGTGTAAAATATCACAACTTGTAGGTATATTGTGCAGAAGGAATGGTACATAATCTTTAATTAGATGTTACAAATAAATAAACAATAGTAAATAAAGATTATACATATTAACAAAACTGCCATTACTACATTTAACAGATATTTTTAAATATTTCATATTTACTACTTGATATACTATTGTTTGATCCAATAAATAAACACATGTTTTACATACTTATCACTATAGTCAGTATCATCACTGTTATTAAGATTATTATTGTTATTAGTATTACAATATCATCGAGTTTATCATAATATAATGATTATAAAAATACAAACAATTAATGCAGCTGACATATTTATTAGAGCCAATAAACATCCACACAGTCACATCTTTGGTTTTATTTATCTCATTCTTCTTTTCGTGCTAATAGTATTGCTACCTACTACACTAGTGTACACATGTGCTGGCATGTATTAATAAAGCTACACTCTTTTTTAGTTAGTAGTGTACATAGGTTCAGCATCAACGATGTCACAACTGTTTTGTTTAGTAGTTTTCAGAGGATAGTATTTAGATACTATCCTTACAACAAATGTAAGCACCTCCGTAATATAAATTTGGTGCTTTATATCAAGTGTGACTTTTGGTTTTATCTTCTGTATTGCTGCTGTTTTGAAACGTATTCTCCAACTGAAAAGTTAATAATAAAAGCTTAGGTATAGAGAAATACCTAGCTTAAATACATAGCGCTCAGATACGAAATGTGCTGTATTTCTCTAAACATGGCAATGAATAGTACTATGATCTACAAACTGATTTGTTAGTTTTTGTACTTATTATGAAATATGTTCTAGTGCCTCACTTGTTTGTTATTGAATTATCGATAAAGTACAAATACGAGCACATTGAGACTATACACGAATTATTATTTTCCCTAAAGTGAATTTGTAGAAAATTAGAAATAACCTGAAAATTAGAAAGAATCTGTAGTAGCATGTAGTAGTATTATGACGTTTAGTGATTATAGTACCATGCTACATGTCATGAGGCATTACATTACTGCTACCTCATCTCCAATTCATATGCGTATTATTTACCTAGTGTGTCATCAAAACTTATTTTCAATATACAGTAAGAAGTAACACATTCGTAATTGAGTGTAAAGTCACTTTTGTATTTTACAAAGGTATACATCTAAAATGGAAACAACCTTTTACATGGTCAATACAAATTACATAGTGATAAAAATATTTCATTCTTTCAGTATCAAATACTTCTTTTATAGAATTACAGGTTAGCAAAAAGCACCATCAACAATGTGTCTTTTACATTTACAGGGGTAGTAAATTATGATTATAAACTTGCCTTATCTGTAATTATCCACAATATCTGATAATACAGCCGTAAGTCACCTACTATTTAATTAATGAAATCACACAACACACCAAATACTATTCCTCCCAAATATACATCCTTAACGTAGTTGAGTCAAAAGATTGGATTCTAATTGAATCCAACAAATTGGAAATCAAGTAATATCGAAGTAAATGCAAGTGCTACCAGGCAATATTCTAATCAGAAGCTTATTACAGATCAACATGGGAAAGTAATTATACTGTATACAATCCTTTCCCTAGAACTTCAAAATAAAGTAAATAAACTTCCAGATATCTTAAAAATATAAGTCTTATCTAATAGAAAATATAAGTAATGCAAGCAGACACATATACTTCAGCTACTTCAAAGATCTTATTCAAATACTCAATAGAATTATTAATTAAATAGTGACATGAAATAAAATAAATAAATAAACGTCTAAAAAATAAATATCACAAATGCATTACGCACAAGAGCTAACTGCACACAAAAGAGCTTTATAAATTTTCTCACAAATCGAATTAATACTGTGATTGCGTAGAATGCTACATATTCCACTAAGTTAATCACTTGATTTCTATAACTAAATATTTATACTAGTTCTTACTTCACATATCAAGTAGTTTACCTAATATCTCCAATCCTTCAATGAAATACACTGATTAGAATTCTGGTTGCCATTTTATATTTTGCAGATCAAATAATCACTGACAATTACAATGTCGTTATTATATATATAAAAAAATATTCCGTGTTCGCCGAGTGCGCCAGTAACAGATAGCATCTTTCTAGAACATCTGGCAAAAATATATACATACATTGAAAATTTACTAAGCAATAATAGATCCACAGTGTAAAATCGGATTTAATAATATAAGTTGGTCAACAAAACGTAATAGAATTTCGTTATTTTGAATAGAGTATATATATATACATACAGTCATGATCGTTAAAATAGCAGTGTTACAGGAAAATGTTATACTAGAATTATTATGGCGAAATCTACTATAAGGCTATGAATCTAAAATTGTTTTGTTTGACACTGGCGGATTCCAGCAACATGTGAAAGACCTCTCCACTATCCATTCTTACCATGGTGTTGAAGCACTGCCTCAAAATTGATGACATTTTGGATGCTATCAGCTACACTTATAAGCAAATATAAATAAGACCTTTTGAGAAAATAAGCTACAAAATACAAAGCAGTTGCAGGAAATTTGTCAAGAATCATGGAAATCTATTCTAATACATCGTTAAGTAGTGAAGTCTATACCGCAACGTTGTAAAATCATTATTCAAAATAAAGGCCATGCAACAAAATATTAATATTAGTTGAAATAAAAACTAGTCATAATAAAGGTCGCTATTTTAACGAATGAGATGATATCGTTTTATGTCAGAATTTTTATTATATTCCTCCTTATTTTTAGTCAAGTAGAAGCAACTTAAAATACAGAGAGTAATATTTACCTATTTTGATTATTCATATTTTTAAATTAGATCAGAGAGTTAGAACATGACTGTATATAGTATATTATTTTATTTTAAGATTCTTCTCCACATCATAGATCAGTTTCTCTTAGTATTCCCTAAAAGGATCTACCTTACTTTTCGAGATATCTAAGGATATTTAGAGAACCCCCACTTACTTATAACTAAAAATAGTTTGCCTATGAGCCTACCTATACCTTAGTCTACTTCATTATTACAATATGTAAGTAAATCACTCCATCGAATGTGGTCTACCACAGATATGTTTATATTTTTTTTGTGGAGTTATATAAAGAACCAAACTCTTTATCTAAAACGAGAGTAACACACATTTTAAGTAGTTCTTTCTCTTATATGGAATAATATTCAATTAATTTGCTCTATTGAATATACTACACATACATATGTTTATCCGTTTTTTAGCCTTTTCATTTTTCATTTTAATTTTTCGAGGAAATGTTGACAATAATATTAATCAAAACAACCAGGAATTCACTTTCATATTTCGAAATTTTCCAAAACCTAAGTTTATTCAAAAACATATTAGGTGTAATGTTCATAAAATGTTATGCCAAAGAATCTACTGATTTGTTTAAAAAAATATACAGAATGTTTAAATAAAATGGAGGATAAGTAGAAATAAATTAATATACTAGGTAAAATAATGAAGTTGAAGTCACATAGTGTTTAAAATTACTACTCTGCATCATTGTATATAAGTTTACGTTGGAGATCTATTGTTGCTTAGAAGCTCGGTATAATTTTTTCTCCATATGTTCTGGAAATGCGCTATCTGACACTAATGCACAAGACGAACTCACTAAAAAATGTGCTGCTTTGCATCAAATTACTTGAGTTCATATTACAGTTAATATTTGGATTGTAATTTGGCGCTGGTTTTTTTAATTTGCTGTCAATAGATATTTAACATTAAAAAATATGCTAGCTGCATTAATCGCTTACTGGAGAACATTTAAACTACGAATATGCAAGAAAGATTATATAAAGTGCAATTGTCTACATGTGCAATGTTAATAAGAAGCGCATAATACTTATCACCTAATAGATAATACGAAAAACTATCTCATCTATCACAATGTTGAGTTAAAACGTGTTCTCACGATATTGGACTAGATTTTATTACATATACTTGTATTACAATAATAATACGCAGAAAACGTGTACATCAAACACATTTAAATCAATTAAAAAAATTGATCCTGAAAAAGTGAGATAAAATTGAGAATAAATCAATCGAGTACAAACTTATATCCCTGATAAATCACTTCATATATGTATAAAATAATTATCAAAGTGTATATACATTTTTCTAAAAATAAATAATTTTTCACTATTAAAAAAATAAATTAGTAACAAATTCCTACTACTTTTACACTTCCATTAAATATATGTAACCGTCAGAAAACTAATCTAACTAAACTATATGGCGGTAATATTCAGAAAGTAGGACTGTACGAAACTAAAGGCCAAGCGTTCTGAAGACTATTGTACGCGTCGACACATTTCCGATTTATCGAATCTGTTTCTGGTATTGTACTCAATGGGAAACTATCACCCTAAAAAAAGAAATATATTATTGTGTAACCATTAATAAATAATGATTTACTTGTATGCAATCCACAAATTACACTTGATTATAAATTAAGTTGCATGTTAAAAAAAGAACTTTTAAAATATTATTACTTAACATTTCAATGGTTAAGTTATGCTATCAGCACTTAATTTGAATCATATTTAATTTATCCAATACTGTTAATAGAAAAAATGCAACTACTAATTTACCTGGTCATTATTATAAGCCCAGATCATTTCTAAGGTTGACAAAAATATTTCTAACTCAGAGTTACTAGTGAAATATAAAATCCAATCACCACTACTTTCATGAACTTCTCTGCATGCAAACTCCTAGAAAACAGATGATATTATCTCTAAAAATAAAATGCCGATAGTCAATACCAAGATGCACCAACTTTGTTCGGCCGAAGGCAGTCGAAATGCTGTAATATTGGAAATACTTGCGCACGACAATGCATGAGCACCCTTAATAGGCTCATGATAACCTTTTGTTACAGAAGAACTGATGTTGCATGGAAATGCTTCGCGAACAGTAATAATATGTTCACTAGTCATCAGAAGAGAACAACTTTGCGCAACGATTCTCTCTCGGTTGTTGTAACACTGAAATCAATTTTCAGACGTATTGGTTAATAAACATTAAAATAAAACTATTATACTACAACTAAATTAACTTCAGTGTGAGTGTGACCTTGGGCTATACAATGCCATATCGACAAGAAAACCTGCTAGACAATACTTTCAATCGTGTTTGTTACCTAGACGATAGGAAATTTCGATACAGGCTTGTGAAAGGTCGCAGAATTTACTTTTCAAAAAAATTCGATCTAAATCCCGCACACGTTTCTAAAATATTTGCGGGCTGTCCTAGCATTAAGTGTAAACATTTTACTACATTTAAACGAATCAAATGTTACACGTTAGCGTAAGTTTATATTGTGGTAACTACTAACTAAAATAGGTAATGGGAAAAAATGTGCTCATGAATTCATCATATTTTTGTTTTTTGGTGTACCACATTCGGAAATGATAACCGTTTCTCTCCGTCATGTAGGAGGTTTTCACAAAGTCCCATGTAATCTTACTTTTTAGTTATTTTCTCTTACAATCTATAGAACGCATAACATAGTTAAAAAAAAACTTAAATTTTGCTTTGCCTGTAAGTCAATGTCAACGCACATGTAGCAACCTATAAAGAGCAAAGTCTGAAAAGAAGCTTGCAAAAGCAACAAAATTGTTAGAGCACGGCTGAGTAAAATTAAGTTAAATTTGTGCCCTGCTATTAATTTGTATGTTTCACTTTTATACAGATGGGCCTAGTGAACGGTTCCCATTCGACTTCAAATACACACACATAGACATGTACCATGTATGTGATACAGAGAAGAGAGGATGTCGTGAATGCCGTAGGAGACATGCATTTGAAAGAAACACATTTCTCGCTCGCTTTTGTAAAGTTCATTATAGAATTTTGTTTCGTTTTGAATATAAGAATTTTATTTTAGTTACAATTTTTATAGAGTTTTGTTTAAGTTCAATGTTATTGTATAGATACATACATCATTTGGAAAACCAGATAATCAAGCTACACGTACTAATTCCTAAAAGCAAAGATGTACATCCTTACGTATTCCTGCCGCACTAATACGATTAAAAGTGGAAAAGTCTTACGAATGTCCCCCGCTGTCATAACTTTGCTACGCCTACAGATACAGTAAAACTTCGTTATAACGCTTCCGCTTATAACGATTTTCCGGGTATAACGCGTTTTTCTGTCGGTCCCGGTTCCAACGAGTAAGATACCTTTGAAATTTTATTCGTTATAACGCCTCGATTTCCCTGTTATAACGCTCCTATTGAAGATAATATTCAACATATTTTAATTTCTTTTTGCAATATATTTCGGCAAATTGACAAAAGATTAAAAGAAAATGCCGCACAAAAACAACACCTTCTGTATCAAAGGGTTTCGCGAACGTGAGCTCTATGAATTTTCGATCAATCTTTCTACGAATAAACACTTGTTTGTTTTACGGATACACATCAAGTTTGCTTTTCTGTCTTTTATGAGATCCTGCCTTACACAAAAACATATGGACGATTATTTAAAACCGGGGCCTACAAAATAAAATATTTAATATTTACAAATTTTATTTAATTTGCTTTTGTTTTAATTTTTGTGTTACTTTTTTACATAGACAGATAGATCTCCAAATAAATGTTTTTATTTTTAACAGTATTTGTGATTTTCCGGTTATAGCGCTTTCTCGGTTATAACGCTCTTTTTCTATGGACCGTACAGGAGCGTTATAACGAGGTTTTACTGTAATACGTACATGTAAAATATGCGTGCGCTAGTGTGTGTAATATGCACGGTACATATAAACCTATAACTCAGTCGATCTGTATATTTGCTTAAAAACACTTTTCATCTTATATAGCTATTTGTTTACAATTTTGTTAATATATATATTTTCTGACCTTTATGTACTTATCTTTTAATTCCTGATTTATTTCAACTTGTAGGTCAATAAAACAATAAATAATTAAATACCAATTTATTTAAAGATAGACGACATAATTTTGATTTTTAAAACACTAAAATTTTAAAAAAGGAAAATAATTATAAAAAAAGATTAATTTACGAAATGATATACATTAAAAAAGATGAAAACGCGGTAAATTTTAGAACGCATATTGATAATTTAAGCGTTATTTATAATTTAATTCACGCCTGAATTTTATTAATTTTAAGCTCTTGACTAGGTTTTTTTGCCATGTTTTTCTCTAGTCCTTGAACAGAATTGTTAGAGCTTGACAAAAAAATAGATTGATATACGAATAACTCAAATCATTTCAATGTTTATAGTTATATTAAATCATTATATCCTTCATTATTACTTGTGAATATAATTAAAATTCGATATATCAGTGAATTCTTTGTTTTTTAGATAATTTTGTTGATAGGCATGGCAATTTATATTTATATTATTAGTAATTTGACACATATTAAATGTCAATTTCTTCCACTGAAGAAGTTATTTAACGAAAACATATTATTATATGTTATGGAATAAATTGGTATTTAATTATTTATTGTTTTATTGACCTACAAGTGGAAATAAATTACAATTTTGTAAAATTAAATATTTAATAAACTGTATTGATATACATTCATCTACTTTCCTTGCGTTTTGTGAAACATTTTTTAGGTGATGGAAAAAAACGGTTGTCATATTGAATTCAGCACATCAAAAAACATGGAGTTCAACCTATAAACTCAAAATAATTTCGCAAAAGTGCACAAACTCCAAATATTCTGTTGTTTGTCACAATAGCGTATACAGTCGTTAATCAACCCACATTGACTATTTCTGCTTCTTCTTCTTATAGGGAAATTATGGTTTTCATCGACAGTATACATAAAACCAGACAAATAATTTTCCTGACGTACTCAAGCTTAATGTTGTTTTTCTTAATAAATTTATATAATAATATAATTTATATTTTCCATGCTATCCACTACTTAGTTACTTTTTCACAAAGTACCATCTTAAAATACCAGCAAAACTGAAAGATTCCTGCCTGGAAGACGACTGATATTAACGGACGGTCTATATCTGTAGCTATCAATAATTCTAACATCTCAGAGGTGGAATTAAGTAAATACTGACACTCTAATTAACATCTCCTATAAAAACAACAAAAAATTAATTAATTCGGTTTAAATAAACTTTTACACAACGCAGTGACCAAGTCTATTCTGGTAGATGTTACGAGAGAACGTCTGGAAAACCACAGAAGATTCGTATGCAATGGCATTAAACTAACTAACTTCTGGATATTGTAGTATGTACCTTGTTTTAACCTCTAATTCTTAAAGTCAACTCTCACCAAAACTGGCACTCTTTTACAAATTCTTTGCTAAAAAATATCGTAGAAATTACTAATTCCTTACTTAGCTAATTGATCCGGCCTCTGATTACTTCTAATACCCATGCACACGCGAACCCACTCTCAGCACAACGTTCAAATCTTCCATCTTCAAACATTAAGGAATTTTCTGATTTGCTACATTCAGTTATTCCCAGAGGATTCCTTGTAGTTTTCAATCGCTTTAAGAAATTCGTAATTATTAACTTCGGTAAATAAACTAATTCAATCTTAATTAGCGAATGACTAAAAATAGCTATCAATTCAGCTGTAAAGATAATGGTTTCGAGTTCTGAAAATCTTCAGGCCGTGTTGTAGACAGGAAACCCTAAATGCTACAGTAGACCGACACTCATCAACTAGCAGTAATGCAAAATTGAATATAAGACAACTATTTTCAAGCAACTGCGTTCGCAAAAATCCTCTCCATGCGCAGAATCGGACATGTTGCCAACTTGTCGCGTCTGCTCCAAATCTGGTTGTACTCGAACTTCAGTTGAGAATGCACTTGCAATGAGCTGAGCTGATATATATGGTGCTCAAAGTAAGCATTCTGTCAGTGCCTGGGTCAAAATACGTATAATTAGACATGGCGATCGGTGTTTGAATATAGCTCTAGCATCCTTACGCTGCCGTTCGCGCCATATCTCTAATCTAGTTTTAATAATGTCCATGAATACTTTACTTGTGGTATCAAGTAAATATTGGACGATAATTATTAACTGCAAAAGGAAGCTTAGCCTGTTGTAATATTGGTACCAATCGAACGATTTTTTAAAGGTTTGGAAAACGCATCATATTGCACGGGGAAATTTCCCGTGTATTATATAGCGTATAGTGCAATTCTTATATTGAAAAGTACCTATTAAAACATATTACGGATATATTGGGTTCATTACGAAATGTGATATTCTCCAGTTCGAGACTAAAATCCGGGAAAACCGGACACTGTACACCAACAACAGCGACCGAGGTACTATATTCATAAATGAGCAGTATTCGGAAATATGCTGCTTACAGCAATTGATAGCTATTTTTATAACCATTCCCCATTCACAGTCGAATTGGTAGTAACTTCTCTGAATTTTAGAATCGCCGAAGCAATTGGTAACGGCAGGTGCTAATCTAATCTTACCGACTTCTGAATAGAGGGAATGAGTCTAGAATTAATTTGATAACTGTTCTGTGATACAAATAAGCGAGGCAAAAGTAATGAACTCAGGTTTAAAATTCTGAGTGACGCTGATGACGCCTGGTGAGCAGAATCTATAATTCGTCTTTAACAAATTGATGAACACAATTTAAACTAAATCTTCTAACTAACATATAAATGTGTGAAAATCATATTTGCTATGTAATTTATCATATGATTTAAAATTGGAGCCACTGCAGATTATAGAAATATGGCTGTAGATCTTGAAAATCAGGAACACAAAGATAAAAAATCCGCTCTTCTCGCCCGTTCTCTCAACTCTACTTTCATGTAAATCAAAGAGAAGGCCAGATATGTTATGTGTACCGAGATTTGAGTGTAGGTATGGATCTGGATTTTAGAAAAAAAAACACGTCTGAATACGAGTACTTTCCAGGCGCAACATAAGTACTATGAGTAGCTAAAGTTACCACTAACTTGGTGGTGACGCCCTCCGATCATGCATTTTTTCTATATGCAATATTACAAAGTTCGCACTGTATACAGGATTATTTATAACTGTCAATTTTCCTATTCTAATCTGAAAACCCTGAAGTGCCTTCAAAAGGCAAATAAGCATTAAAAAAGTTAAAGCGAGACACATTTCACGTATTGATAACTGGTACACGTCAAAAACTAAGTAAATAATTAATTACAATTCACTTAATAATGTTTGTAATTTACTACTTCAAATAAGTACGCGCCCATTTGTTTGCTAAAAGAGTAGTAGTGGTAGTAGCAACAATTCATCGTGCAAAATAGATATCTTGTCGGCAAATGACTTCTTCACTGGATCTCTTGGTGCAGAAGTACAACACTAAACACTTTAACCCACTGAAGACCAAACAAGTTTTAACTAAAACACCGACGTAAGACGTAAGCTACATGTTTCCAATCCTGTTGTCCCTAAATTATATTGTTTACCTAAAATTCACAAACCGCAAGTCGGTAAGGCCAATTGTTTCGGTAACTCCTTGTCGCCCCTTTTGGCTAACCTTTTCATGAGCCGTTTTGAAAAGGACTTAGGATCTGAGAGCGAATATTTTCCTAGGGTTTGGTTGAGGTATGTGGATGATATTTTCGCTATATTTGACACTAAAAAATGTAATATTGACGATTTTCTCAATAGATTAAATAATCGGTTCGAAACCATAAAGTTCACTTGTGAAAGAGAAGAAAACGGACAGCTACCCTTTCTAGATACTTTAGTAATTAGAAATAACAATAGATTAGAGTTTGACGTGTATAGAAAGGAAACCAGTACACTTCGCTACATTCCTTCAGATTCCCATCATTGTGTTCAACACAAAATGGCAAGCCTGAATTTTTTGGTCCACAGACTTCTCACTTTTCCCTTGAACAAGGCGAAGTATGAGAAAGAGCTTAAAATTATAAAAGATGCGGCCAAGTATAATGGTTTCCAGCCTCAGCATATCTATAAGTTAATTAGGAAGTTTAATTATAAGAAAACTGTGAAAGAATCTACGACTTTTCGAGAGGATGTCAAAGCTTCACCCGTTGTGACCCTCCCTTACGCTCCCTTTATCACTAAAGGTTCGAGTAAAATCTTCAAAGAGCTAGATCTCAGAATAGTTTACAGTTCTGGCACTAGTTTACGAAGTCTCATCGGTAACCCTAAAGATAAAATACAACCTCTAGAAAAGTCTACGAAATCAATTGTAAAGATTGTAATCAAAAATATATTGGGCAAACCAGGAGAGCAGTCTCAACTAGATTCAAAGAGCATATGGCTCATCTTAGATTTAATAGAATTGAGAAATCGAGCGTTGCCCAACACATTTTTGAAACAGATCACAACATCGATCATACGAATGTTAAATTAATTAGACAAATAAACAATTGTAAGTTTCTAAATGTTTTCGAAAGTTTAGAAATATATAAAAATAAGTCATGTGTAATGAACTGTGACAATGGACCTATACCGTATTCGTCATTGTTTTCGTTAATCGGAAATTAATGATGCGTATCGGATTGACCGTGCATAACATTTAGGTTAACCTGTTTTTGTAGATTTTATTTTAATTTAGTTTTATTATCGCCTTGATAATGACAGCATTGCTGTTGAAACGCGTCGGTGTTTTAGTTAAAACTTGTTTGGTGTTCAGTGGGTTAAAGTGTTTAGTGTTCGACTTTTTTTCAAGCTATATGAAATGTCTAATCTGCTATAAATAAATGATCTAATTTAAACAACTTTATGACTATTTCGTCACAATGAGCTATCAAGTTACATATCATTTCTTTTTTCAGTGTATAAAAATATGTACTATATATGCACGAAAAAGCTAATAATTAATAATTATTATATTTGCCACATCAGTGAGTGACACAAGCAGCATGAACCCGTACGTTATAGCATGGCGGCTCGAGACTCATTTTATATTCCACTGCATGTTGCCTGAGATAATAAAATTGGCTGCTTTATTCATTAATAGGAACCTCTCTGTATGCACAGTGTTTATTGTTTCAGGATATTTGCAACAAACGCAAATTTATCAACTAATTTGACCAATGCGTATCAAATATTGTAATCAAATAGAACATTTTTGGAATATGTTAAAGAAACAGAAGTAGTATTTTGGAGACACATAGTAGTAATCTAAATATATACAATATAATACAGTCAAATTACAAGCAACAACATGAATAAAACATAAACAAGTTAAAACTTACTCCACTGGCAGCATGCACAAGCGCTTGTAACCAATCGCTTGCAACGTATTCATCTGGCGCAGCAAGGTGTAGCATAGTGTGCCCTATAACCAGTTGGAAAGTATGTGGTCGTGGATAATTATATATTCTGCGAGCACCTTGACAAGCACCATTTATAAGAGGCAACACACGCATGGGTACCCTATGTGATGGAGACGATAACATATACAGAACTCCAGCTCTAAAATAACAAAACCAGTAATAATAAATTAACATCTGCATTATTATATAATACTTCAGAATAAAATATGCAGTTTCCCATCTAGCCTCCGTTTCGGATATTTTAAACATAAGAGGACCTTCTTTGTTAGGGCCTAGTGGTGTGTCGTGAATTTCCGTATTAAATTCTTGAAGTCTGACGATGCTATAATGAAAATATTCTTCTTCCTATAGCAAATAGTACAATTAGGTTTGTAGTTAGTTAAATTTGATTAGTTATCTAATGCTTACATAGCTCGCAGAGTTCAAATAGTTATCCAAATAGAGTATAATGATAACTTATTACAGATGCAATACTTGTAGTGTCCCCCACTTACCTTATCTACAGATGTTTGTTTACAAATGGCTCTCCGTAAATTGACCATATCTCTCATAGTAAGTTGCTTGACAGCGGGTAATTTAGGTTTATTCTTATCTCTGCGCATGGTCATCTCTATTTGCCCAACAATGTCACCTGTGATGTTTCCACAACCTGTTGTTATTATGCATTGCATATCCTTGTCATAGTTGGAAATATGTATAGTTTGAGCATTCGGACCGATTAGTATTGTATTTAATTCTGAGTAAGGCAAAACAAAGTGATTGGAGTATCTATTGTCTGATTTGGAGCTACATATATACAACGTAGTATTTGTTAAAAACAATGACAGTGCTTTGCTTTCGCCACTTGTTGTATATGCGCTGTGTACAGGAAAAATCTGAAAAAGCAAATTAGGTTCTTATATATTACTATATACATAAAAACAGTACAGGGCGAAACACTACACTCACGTCGGTATATATACGAAAAATGCTAACATATTTTAAAAATATTTTTTTGTTGGGTTCATTAGGTCCAGTAGAAGTGTTAAGTACATGCAATATGTTATATTTTAATTTGGCGGTTATTGTACTTTGGGGAAATTTACTTTTCCGTCGTCGATTGTTATTACTATTAAAAAGAGAGAAAAATAGTGTAACGAAAATGAGGTGCGCAGTAATTAAATGCTGTAGAGCTAATCCAATTAACGTAAATCAATATTAACTTGGTACTTAACTTAGGTAACTTGACTAAACACAGACTAGAGTCATTTTTATGCGTTTTATATTAGTGGTGTTGACTATGCAAGTCTGTTTCAAATCAAAAACTAACCAGGTTGCGGTGATAAGACAATCAAATATTATTTGTGCGTTTTCATTTGTCTTTCAACAAAAGCTATTCGTTTAGAACCGGTTACCGATTTAACTACCGAATCATTTATAGCAATATTTCGGAGATTTAAAACAGGATTTTCCTACTCATGTCTATTCGGATAATGGCAGAAATTTTGTAGGTGCTAAATCCGAATTAAATACTTTCGGAAAATTTTTACCAAAAAACAGTGTGTCACTGTCAGTGTACCCTCTCTCTAGAGAATGGCATTTTATTCCAGCATATAGTCCACATCAGGGCGATTTGTGGGAAGCTGAGGTTAAGTCAGTCAAACATCGCATAAAAAGAGCAGTAGGTAGTAAACAATTTTTGACAATTTTAAATCAAATTGAGTATATACCAAATTCCAGAACCTTATATCTCTTATCTTTCTCTCCCAATAATTTGAAACAAGTTACGCCATTTCCTTATTGGACGTAAGGTAACTAGTGTACCTGACCTTAATGTTACCATGCAACCTATAAACAAGCTTACTGGATTTCAACGTGTAACGTCGGATAGAAGGATTTTGGGAGGCTTGGTTTACTGATTATGTTTCTGAGATTCAACAACGCACAAAATGTACATAGAAAAAGGAAAACAGCAATTGGCACCTCGGTGCTGCTTTAGGAAGATAATACGCCACTACTTCGACAGGCGTTAAGACGCATTAGTGAAGTATAGCCAGGAAGTGACGGTGTAGAGCGCGTTGTGTCTCTTAAAACAAGTAAAAATGTTGTAAAACAAGCATCCATTAAAATCTGCCCGTTACCAATCCGTACTGACAAAAATGACTATGTAGAATATGACAAGTTTATTTTTAACAATATTGTTAAATCTAATTGTTTGTTTACAAAACTGTATACAAATGGGGGGAGTATGTTAAGTACATGTTATACATTATATATTAATTTGATGGTTTGTAGGGTAACTTAGAAATAGATATAAACTATGCATTTTTATCTCATGTAATCAGACCTATGTTGTAAAGCAGACTTGAGTGTGAACCTCGCCTTGAGAATATGACCTTAGGATGTAAGCGTACAACCTTAAACTATATCTACTACTAACGAAATTTAATTGATTTATACAGTGTATTTTATATCTCTTTTATTGTTCACTATGCCGCACACCATAACAACATCATAATTATAGTTTAGCATTAATCTTAACGCTTTTGCCAAAGAAACAATAGTTTTAAAAACCTAGGTCAAATGCATAAATGCATGCATCTTAAATTTAAGAAAATATTTTCAAAATTTGTTAAATATTTCAAAAACCGCTTATCTTAGGTAGAGAAAACAGAAGGGCAATATCCTTTTGTTTAATTCACGTCTTCGAAGTTATGCAATAATTACATTTCATTAGAATGTTTACATTTTTTTTTGTCTCGTAATTGGCCCTAGTTATAGTGATTTCTTAAGCTGTATCGCTTGTTTCATTACTGTTGCAGTTCCTGCTCTGTAATTTGTGTGTAACTATGTTCCATGTCCTTGTTACAGCAATACCTCACCGTTTATAATGCTGCGTTATTAATACTTTGTCCTCAACAAAGAATCGCACATTGATCGAGATACAATCTCCGAGAAAAATGTCACCATCTCCACAGATAAATGAACTCGCTGGGTAGCCATCTAGCCATTGAGGCTATTGATCCGATAGCTTATTGATGTGCAACTTCCTTCTGAACCATCTTATATATTTCAAACTGATTTTAAAACGTATATGCCCCTCAAGAAGGTGATTTTAAAAACATAGCAGTTTTCGTACGTAACTCTCACTAAAGTAGTACAAATTCGATACCGTCGTCTTAATATGGATACTTTTCAGTTGGGGATGAGATCAAATTATTGTCAATACTTAAATTCAATGCGTACAAAATAAATGTTTTCTTTTATAGATGCCATTGAAACATTAGGTCGTTTTTCCGATATCTTCTATAATGAAGTAAACAATGAGTATTTAAGTACCAAAGATGAATATATACTCGCAGCACGTATCGCTTTTGTCTAATTGTTTGCTTCCAACAGACCTACGATATGTAAACTATAAAAGTATAATGAAAACACATTTCCCATTTGCAGCAGTGGAGGATACTTAAAAATTCAAAATTATCTTATATTGTACTATTACTACTATTAACGGATCGATGGCCGCAGTGGTTAGGCGGCTGACTATTGTTGTTAGAGGACGATAGGCACCGGGGTTCAATTCTCTGGAGGGACGGTGACATTTTTTCAGAGAGTTTAATCCCGGATCGACTTGCCATTCGCTGTTGGGAGCAAAGTGATTAACAGCGTGGCATCATAAAAGGCGATATGATGCTGTCACAAAGCCAATTGAACACAACATACACACACAAAAACTACACCGCGAGAGTTGCAGTGATAGCCAGACAAGCGATACAGTTTATGGAGTCACTGCAACTAAGCACCCACATTAAAAAAAAAATTCTTTCATAATGCCTACCGTTGTAAGTACAGCACTGAAATCAGCTGGAGTAAAAATCTCCTGACCTGCGAAGCGATCATAATTCTTTAAGTCTATACTTTTTAGCATAGGAAATAACTAATCATGTTAACTTTACTATACAGCGTAAGTTGATCTTTGTTGTTGTGTGAGTTTTTGGCCAAAAGGGTAGTAATAAATCCCTACATAATCAAGAATGATAAACTCTGTTATAAAAATAGGCTATTACACAAACTAAATATTAGAATAATACAAGTAAAAGAAAACATTGAAAAGTGGAGAAAATGTGAGGTCATTTTTTTCAGAGAGATACTCGAATATTTCGTCATCTTTTTGAATTGTACATTAAATTTCAGTGTAAGTTTTTTCTTTCTGAATAATATTGTGAAAACTTACTAAAACAATTACAAAACTAAAAACATAATTTTAAATACTCCTAGCGCAACATCTAACAAGTATGAGAACGCACGGTACTTTGATATAAGTAATTACAATTACACTAATAATATTCCTATTAGATGTTGCGCTAGGAGTATTCAAAATTATGTTTTTAGTTTTATAATTGTTTTAATACAAACGACAATCTGCAATCAAGTTACTATTGGACTTAGTGGAAGGACAAGAGGTTAAGCGTAGGGCGAAATGATAATGACAGGTCTAAGAAGTATAGCCTTGAATAATTGGCAAGGAAAAATAACAGATATGAAGATGAGGAAAAAATAAACCAGAAAATATAGAAAGTAAGATACAGCGCGATTCGTCCCGTATTATTACGGATTTAGGGTCTATAAAGTGAGCTAGCATCACTGTGAATTATTAGTCGCTGAATAGATACATAGATATACATATATTACCATAGATGCGAGTACACTACGTAGGCCTACAATAATAATTAATTTTAGTTTTTATGTACTAACTCAATTGTTTCCATCTTTAATAATTACTTTTAGAGAAAAGGTAAACACACAATTACAAGTTAAAAACCTGTCAACAAATTATTTGTTGTCATATTTATTGAAAAGTGTGATCATTAATTGAATTAACTCTTCATTTACATATAAAATACGCGCGGTAAAAAATTACACACATTTCAGCGTAAATTAAAAAAAAAATTAATTCAAATACTGATCAATACAGATGCACACTTACATATACGCACAAAAGTACTTACCTTAATTAAAGTTTCCATTTTATCTCTGAAAATTTCATTTCTAACTTTGAACAACATCTTTGGATCAAAACAAGTTTTACTGTTGTATATCTTTGCTCTTCCATTCAAAATCTCATCTTCAATTTGTCTATCCAAATTGTAATTCACTTCAGCCTTCACTTGTACTCCCTTGACATATAAGCCCATACATCTTCTAGAATACTTGCATTTCTTCTGTTGCTTCAAGTCCATAATCTTCTTCAAAGTTACATTGCGTAAAAAACGGTTGATGAGAGAATTTTTTGATGATGATGGTTTTAGATTAGACAAAGTTTTACTTTGACATTCAGTAATATCTGTGGATTCATACTTAAAGTTTTGAACAGCATAATGATTTGCTTTATTAATCTTATGTTTTGGAGAATTTAAATGTTTAGTACTAGATGTTGTTGTTTCAGTTAAATCTGATATCGTTTCATTATCAGACCAATCCAGTTTTGTAGATGACATATATTTTGATAAAGACTTCTGAGATTTAACTTCTTCGATTAATTCAATATTTTGATTTTCTTTCGTTGGTGTAGAAGTTAGAAATTCAAAGTCATCTGCACTTTCGCTTAATGGTTCCTCTTTGGCTTTCTTCTTAAATATATTAAATTCCTTTAATATCATTTGGTATACAGTAGAAGATTTCGGTTGCTGTTGCTCAAAACTTTTTGGAAATTATCATACTCATATGAGTAGCTTATACCTTTATGCTCATAAACATTACTATCACATAGAATTATATTTGAAGGTAATGCGTCAGGATTTGGATAATTAGGGTAAAATCCCTCACTTCTTGTCAATTTCAAATTGGTTTTTGCAAGTTCGATATTTAAAGTACCAATCTTTTTAACTGGAGCCGGATTTTCAGTATTCTCAAAATTACCGCTGCTTCGCCTACTTCTTGATATTGTAGTATCATGGGAAGAAGAATACAACGCAACATCTTCTTGACCTTCAGGAACACCTCTCTCAGCAATAGGCACCGAAGATGAAAAATTTAGTATGCTCTTTAAACTGCCAAATATATTACCGTCGAGAAGATTTGTTTCAGATTTCTTCTTGTGTAAACTCCGACTTTCTTCTACAATATTAGTATCTATATATTTTTTATTTTTTGTTTTTTTCAAACAACTTGCACGTGGTTTTGCTAAAGTGGGATCTTTTTTAATCACACTGTCATTAGAAGTACTTGTATCTTCTTCATCGATTGAGCTACTAGTACTGGAGCTTGATGAAGATGAAAATCTGGAGGTATGGATGTAAATATCTGACTTAACTTCTCTTTCTGAATTGTTCATCTCATAAAATGGCGCATCACCTTCTGCTGCCCAACTATACCGACCTTTAACGACATCTGGTTTCTTTTTAAATCCCGTTGGAAAAAGCTGACTGATACATCTGGTTCTATAGTAATAAATCCATGGTTAATATGTATATCATCAATTTTAGTACTATTCAAAATGTCTTCATGAAAAGAAACTCTTTTTTTAGGAGTATCAGATTTTGATTTCTTTTTGCGCTGTCGTCGAAAAACTATTTGTTCATCTACAGGTACTTGTACTTCTTGAACCGATGGCAATTCTGGGGTACTATCCTTTACATTGGTAAGGGCTACTTTTAAATTCTCATTAACTTCTTCTGATAAACTAACATGCATATCATCTACTTTATCTGATTGCTGCATATTTACTTTATTAGGTATAGTATAATCAAGTAATTCATAACTGTTTAATGATATATTCATAAGATCTTCTGTTTTTTCTGTACTCTTGACAATATCTTCCATTTGTAATATATATTCATTAGGTAATTTGTCACTGGATTCCCCATTTTTACAATTACCGTACTTACCATAAAAATCAGTATATGTGCCATTTTCACTTAGCCATGGTTTATCTTCATGTTGGAGTGTCTGGATTAGTTCATTGCATAAAGAATTTGTGTTTTGTCTGGTTTCACTTGATAATTTTTCTGTTGAAGTTGATAATGAAATTGTCTCAAAATGATCTATATTTTGGTTAACAATATCACTTTTTGTCATGACGGTTGATTTTTTGTTAGTATCATCCTTTTCATTTTTTATGCTTCCAGTACATTCAAAAATTTCTACTATCAACGTTGAATCATCAACATTAATCGTTAATTTCCTCTCGTTATGTGAGTCATACTTTTCTTTTCCAACATCAGCTTTTTCTTCATCAATCTTGTTTATATCTTTCTTTAATTTACGATCATCTTTTTCAGTGTCACTTTCTAATGAGGGAACTGAGTCAATATCACATACTATACCGCTAACGGACATCACAGATGTAAGCTCACTCTCGCTATCCAATAGCTGTACGCCAGAATCACCTGGCGATGCCAAACTTGAATTAGCTGATGCTGTACTAGACGTCATAATTTCTTGACTATTTTTTTTAAAATCCTCGGAAAAAGATTTGCATTTTTTGAATTCCACATTGTAAGTCTGATGTAATGTCTGAATATCCATTTTTTACTAAAACGAAGAACAATATTGATTAGAGTAGACAAAATATTTAACTGTTAAGTATACATAAATAGTATAGTTCAAAATAAGAATTACAGCAATAATTGCTACCTACTTTTTATATTTTCATATAAACACAAACTGTAAAAATAAAATTAAGACAATATTCGAATTTGAATTTAAGTTAAAAAAAGTTTATACCTGCAAATTTAAATCCATTAACAGTATAACGCAGCAAACATGGATTTCAGTAATACTTTACTTACTAAAGAAACATTTGAACAATAACTATTATCATTTTACATAAAAATAAAAAATATACATTTTGACAAAACTAGCGCATGCGTGCTTAATTTTTTCGGAAAGTATCGATTAGTATACAACAAATATTAGCGGTAATAATAAAAATTTGTACTTACTAAAAAATACTGGTAGTTTCTAATATCATTTTGATAAAAAATTGTATAAATTGATAGTTAAGATATGTAGCTACTTCAATAGTGGCTAATCATTGGGATAACATTTAAAAAGTTATAATATAGTAAGTAAATTTACTTTAGAGCTCAAGTGACGGTACTATCTTTTTCAAATTAAATGCGATTTTTTCAGCAGGAAATTTGTATTTAGTAATTACAGGGTTAGTTATTCTGGGATTGAAGGAATACATAAAGATGCGCAACCTATGACAGTTGACAGATATTTCAGATCCCATCAAATGGAGATTTGCATTTGATGGGATCTGAAATTTCTGTCAACTGTCATAGGTTGCGCATCTTTATGTATTCCTTCAATCTACGCTATTAGTAGGTACCATATATTATACATACATATAGTACCAATAGGTAACTAATTTGCTATTGGACGTGTTCACTTACGTGTGAAGTAGAAGTAACGTACTAAATACCTACACCGTAACAAGAACAGGACCAATAACCGAAGAGGCAGCTAAACGCCTGCAACTTAGAAAATCTCTCTGTAACTTATGTGTTATACAGATTGTCCAGTTTAAAAATGCAGTACCTACATGGGGATATTGAAAACCGTTGGAGGTACAACGTCGGTTAAATGAGAGAAAAGTTGCGTATTCATTTGTCCATGAATATTCCGACATCAGATTTAGAAATTTTTGTTTCATTATGCAGATACAGAGTGAAAAAGAAAAAAATGCATTTTTGAAAATCTTCCATATTTTGTTTCCTAAAAGAGATAAATTTACAATAGTTGCAGGCTAGGGATAACAAGTCATGTGGATTTTAAAAATGATTTCAAAAACAATCTACGTCTACTAGATTTTGCGTGACAATAATTAACTTTTGTTTTTCTTATGACAGCCATATTGGATTTTGACATTTTTAATATCTTCAAAGTAAATGCTATTCGATGATGTATAACATGTTTATGTTCAAGATAGTAAAAACATGAAAAATAGAGAAATTAAGATTTTAACATAGTAGGCCATGGAACTGTGGATAACTTAAGTGTATACTGATAAAAAAAAAACAAAAAATAACAAGTCTCCAAGTACTGTCAAAATATCTTTAACATTTTGTTTGTTAGTCTTCATTAAATGAACGTGGTTAGGTAACTGAATCATTAATGTAACAACTGTTCAAATAAGCCACAGTTCATTCGTATGCACAATCTACATCGCGTTTAGTACTGCCTCACAAGATTGTCTAACCATGTTCGGTGTCACTCCATTCACTGCTTCTTCAACTGCTTGACGTAATTCTTCCACATTTTCATAACATCTCGAATACACCTTGTTTTCTGGATAGCCCCATACAAAAAAATCGAGAGGTGTGAGGGCCGGCGACCAGGCAGCAGGCCATCCTATTAGTCCTTGGTTACCAATCCAGTTACTGTAATATTGATTATTTAAATAATTCGTATATATAACCAAAAAGGAATTGTGTGGAGGCGCTTCATCTTGCTGAAAATGCATACATATTTTGCAACGTGGCAAGTGGAAGTTCTTCAATTCGGTCAGCAACATGTGTGCCCAAAAGTTCTAAATACCTTTCAGAATTCAAATTCTCATTGAAAAAGAATAGACCGATAACATGAGTATCAATAACGCCGATCCAGACATTAAATCCCCATCTGACTTGCTGTCTAATACCACGAACTAGGTGTGGATTTTCATCGGATCAAAAGATAGTATTTTTACGATTAAACATTCCAGAGTTAGTAAATCGACACTCATCAGATCATAAAATTTTCGCGAAGAAGTTTGGATTTTCATTATGTTTTTCGATGAACCAATGCCAGAATTGTGCTCTCCGTATTTCGTCACCATTTTGAAGCGCTTGACTGAGTCTTTCACTATAAGGTTTGAATTTGGCACGCTTCAGTGGTACCAGCTGTTGATCTAGCGACGCCAAGTGTATTTGCAATTACCCGTAAAGACATACGGGGATTTTCAACTACTGCTTGAAGAACAATATTTTCATTATTTTCATTGTTTCGCCTTCTTTTGGGGTTGACAAAACTTCCATGCATTATCAAATTATCACGCAATCGGCGAAAAATGCTTTTTTCTGGCTGTCGTCTTTCAGGGTATCTATCGAAATACTTTTCTGCAGCCAATTCATCATTTCTTCCATATAAAATGAAACACTCCAGCATTTGATATTTGTCACTATTTGTAAAACGATTCATCTTAGGTTTGCACAGTACAGATACTTGTAACAATACAATGAGATTAAGAATAAGATTACTGACATTTCAGAATAAACTTCACCACTTTGTTAAAGTTGTTTAATACAAATGTCACATTTATTATCACGGCGTACTATGTTAAAATCTTACTTTCTCTATTTTTTATGTTTTTACTATCTTGAACATAAACATGTTACACATCATTGAATAGCATTTTTTTTGAAGATATTAAAAATGTCAAAATCCAATATGGCTGCTATAAGAAAAACAAAAGTTGATTATTGTCACGCAAAATCTAGTAGACCTAGATTCTTTTTGAAATCATTTTTAAAATCTTCATGACTTGTTATCCCTAGCCTGCAACTCCCAACCGGAAGTGACGTTAATTTTGAGTTTTTAAATACAACATGTATTATTTCTGTTTATATTCTGTTTCTTCTAAAAATTTGCCATATAGTGCAGGTCAACTTTTGACATTTCTGTCAAAGATGGCGGTATAAATTAAATTTATCCATTAAAGTGAAACTGCTTCGCAACAATTATCGAAATGTAACATCAACAAAGTTAGCTTTGAAAACAATTAAGAAACGTATTTTTCACACTTACACGCAGATGGCAAATTTTTAGAAGAAAAAGAATATGAACAGAAATAATACATGTTGTATTTAAAAATTCAAAATTAACGTCATTTCCGGTTTGACCGGAAGTGCTATATAAAAACTGAGTGCATCTGAAAAAGCCCACCTATCACTCATATATACGGTCGCAATTTCAAAGTTTTATTTTAACTAATAAATAAATGGCGGGCTGATACTTACACGATCTCGTTGACACCCGGTATACATGCAATGCAATACGTGCTCGGTTAATACGAGATTCATGTGAAACGTATACTGTACAAATCATGCACCTATGGTCGGTACTTGGCTTAGTCACAAACAAAATAGGCTTCGGAACCTGAAAATCATAACAACTAAAATAGTGACTCGACATCTTGTAGAAAATTTCACGCTCTACAAAAGAGGTCCTACAAGTTTTCTTGATATCTTTTACGGTTAAAGTTGAATTCGCAAAAAAAAGGAAAGTATCGCAAAAATAGCCCTTATTGTCTCTTTCTTTTTAGACGTAGGCTTAATGACAGAAGATATCAAAAAACTTTTAAAACTTTTTTTGTACAGCATGAAATCTTCTCCAAAAAAGTATCGGACAGCACAATTCTAACTGTTATGGTTTTTAAGCTATCGAGTTAATTCTGTTCGTGATTAAGCCGAGCCTCGACCATAGGTGCAAGATTTGTACTGTATATGTATACATAACTATGTATGTACACTCAACGAAAAAAGAACTGGGACAGTTACGATACCTCCACACGACAAGAGTAAGACAGTAAATATTAGCACACCCCGCCCCGCACAACTCAACCTTATCTATCCATCGCATCGATAGTAGTATACTATACAACCTTGTAATTATATTTACCTGCTTCTCTTTGTAAATACACATTGCGTAAATAAAAATATAGAAATGTACGAATTCAACTTTTGGCGTAAAGCAATGAACTTGTCTCTCCGTTGCATGCATTGTATGTGTTTGCAGTATCCATGTATATTGCACAGGCGAGCAATTTTAAGTTCGCAACATACAGTTGTGGTCAATAAAATAGGGACACAGTATATTATCGCTTGTTTTACAAATAGAAGCTGAAAAACGATTTCTTTCACCACAAATCGATCATTAACGGGCAGAACAGCTTAAATGTGGAATATTTCTCTAAAAGGTTAATTATGAACAAAGTTACAGGCATTGAAGTACACATGGAAAAATTCACCCCTCCTTTGTGGTGAAAGTTGAATTAAATTTGTGTCACTAAAAGAAAGAGTATGATTTGTTCATCCAACATTCCAAATTTGGTTTGATTATCTGCAGCGGTTCCAAAGTTATGAATTTTTTACTTTACGAAATAGGGGCGAAAATCGCGTGCGAACCCTCTGTATCGCGAGTCGCACGCGATTTTCGCGATAATATACTGTGTCCCTATTTTATTGACCACAACTGTACATCTTTTAAGTGTATAAGATATTACATATGTGTATAAGATTACTAAATAAAGAGGAATTTATTAATATTTTTCTATTTTTTGACATGCATCTTGACGCAAATCTCTGGCATTTTGTAACAAATAATACTTATACTCATTCTGATGCATTCTGTTTGAATTTTATATCTATTATATTGATGGGCTTATGGAGTTAAGTTTAAACTGAAAGTCTGTTTTCATATTCATTAATAAGAAATTAAACAATTAATAAATGAAACAAATATATTTTATTTAGAAAGCTAGCATCCTAACATATAAATATAATAGACTACGATAAAAAAATAATAATAAAGTATCACTTAATCTATGAGTTAAATTGAATTAAAGATGCAACTTGGAGAAAAATGTCAGTAAAAGTAAATAAGGTGACGTTACACAGTTGTGCGGGAAGTTTAAATTTTCCTCATTTTTAGAGTACCGTAGATTTCTAAACGTGCAAGAATATCGAAATTAGTATAATTTCTATAAAACTATAACTGCATTAGGCAGTTGCTGATTAACAAAAGAAAATTGGAAGACCTGTAATAAAAAAATTAGTAAAAATTACTCGACGAAGTAAGGCTTTTTTAACGATATCTCTTAATCATAACCTAGATATATACATGTAGTTCCATAAAAAAGACAAAGTAGCTAGATATATAGTGTAATTAAAAAATGTATGGTATTTTTTTAGTATAAGCTCAATAATATGACACCGAACGCAAATGTACATGCAAGAAGTTCAGCGATTGTGCAACAGATGACGCTCATTAAATGTCAATAGGTTTGTTCCTTTTAGACGTTTACAACACGACGCCTGCAGTGATATTCTAAACTCGCTCTTACGACAATGCAAATTGAATAGGGTAATTTTATGGCGCATGATAGTGCCTTTCACTATATAAAGCAGGAAACCATATCGAACAAAGCTAATAAAATTTTCAATTGCCATAACAAAATTTAAAACCTTATGAGAAATTATTAATTATTTTCTAAATATTTTAAATTTCTAAATATTGAGGTTTACTATTAATCTAAGGCCTATTTACGTATTTTTTTTGAAAAAAAAATTGTTTTATGTCAAATTGAAATTATTTTTACCAAAGTATCGTTTTATACTATACTTGCAATTTAAACAGTTTAACAAATTAGAGGAAACAAAAAGTATTTTTGTTATTAAATTATATTTTAAATATGTTTCACCAGTATGCAGCAGATTACTACAGAAAGTAATAAGTTAATAAGGATACTTAAAAACCTAAGATGTTAAATAAAAATACCTTAATTTTTACATAAAAGGCTAGTTATGGGTAAGAAATAACACAGCTTGCTTTTTTATTAATTATTTCTGGAAATATAAAAGTCTGATGTTGTGTGATGTTGAAAATGTTTCTAATTTAGGAACTATTTCATTATTGATATAATAATAAACGTTTTATTGATATGTAAACTGGTACAAGTAGGTACTTTTTTTAATTTGAATTAATCCATTATCAGCTATAAGATCTGGAAAAAGCTAAATATATTAGACCGAAATTTCAAAAAATTTATATATAGGACTGAATATCATATTTTACTTTTTGCCCGTCGTTCCGGCATTTTCAAAAGTCTAGGGTTTTTATAAAGAATACACTGGCGAAATGATGTATTTCTTGCTCTTCTACCCATTCTGCAAATCCTGAAAAAAATACTCTACACTATATACTCTATGCATGTACCTAATTCTTATGCTAGCAAAACCTTTAGTAAATCGATAAGCTATCCCAGAATAAAATATTTATACAAGTATATAACACCGCTATATACACAAAACTGGAATTACTACTATATATACGGTATATTTATTTACACTAATAACAATAATAGTAAAAAATGCTAACAAATAAAGCTCTTGCGAATTCTTGCAGAACTAGAAAAACCAACTAGCGAACAGTAGAAACACAATTAGGTACAATACGGATTGATACCAATTGATACTGATGCACCACTTCATCAGATGTAGTTGTGGAGTAAGTAAACTTTCGAGAAAACGAATATGTAATTTTTACCCCAACGTATTTATTGCTCGCTCTACCCTTTCTTAATCCAATACAACTGACAAAGATAAACCGATAGTCTGATTATTCAGGTAAATCCATATACAGGGTGTAACAATAGTGCGATATTCTTCCATATCTCCTTTGTTATGCAAAATACAGCAAATATTTAAATACGAAAGTTGTTTAGTTTTATGAAGTTTATATTGTAAAATTATTCTACGATATACAGGGTGTTTAGTTTGCCTGTAACCACCAGTAACTTTACATTTTTAAATGGAACACCCTATATATTATCACATTTTTGAATTGCCTGAGGAATTCTAAGACAACTTTATATAAGATAATATTCAGTTATTTTCATTAGTTTGCAAGATATTTACATTTGATTGAAAATTTTGACATTTAGCTATCTTCAGAAGTATGCCATTATTTCGGTAACGGAAAAATATAACATTATAAAACTTAACATACCGTTAGAAGCATCTACTGTGATGACAATAAACAGATGTAGACTTAAATACGTTATACAGAGTGTTCTAGAAATCAATGTATTTTTGAAACAATTGAATTGCGAAAATCTCCATTTTTTCAAATTGAAACACTATATTTTTACAGGTCAGTTGAAAGCAAAATTTTATTACCTATCAGTATGAATAAAGCATGTATGTAGTTAAAATTAATGGTTTTAGAGATATTTCAAATTATTTCATATTTCTGTATGCTGCTATGTGGGTGCGCTCTTTAAAAGAAACTTTAGACACCAAATATTAAACAAAAATTTGAAAATTGAACTTTCTTTACTATTTGTCCGCTGTGCTGACATTTTCGTAAATCTACGTGCGTTTTAAATTGGTAGATATATTTAAAATATGAAGGTACATACGTTAACGTAATGGATCTGAAGTAGGCTTTTTACAGGTTAGTTGAAAGCGAAATTTTATTATGTATTAGTTTGAATAAAGCATGTATGTAGTTAAAATTTATGGTTTTATAGATATTTCTGATTATATCTATGACCATATAGTAGAAAAGATAAAATTACACTTGGAATTTAATTGTTCCACACTTATATGCTGTACTGACAGTTCTTAAGATAAATACACTACATATGCCTGGATACATCGAACATTCTACTGTATTCATATTCTGTTATATCTTTAAAAATAGGCTACACAGGGTGAAAAAAAATCGTTTATTTAAAAGAAAAATAAAGAATACGCGGTAATCATTACATTAATGTACCTTCATATTTTAAATATAACTACCAATTTAAAACGCACATAGATTTACGAAAATGTCAGCACAGGGGACAAGTAGTAAAAAAAGTTCAATTTTCAAATTTTTATTTAATATTTGGTCTCTAAAGTTTCTTTTAAAGAGCGCACCTACATAGCAGCATACAGGAATATGAAATAATTTGAAATATCTCTAAAACCATTAATTTTAACTAGATACATGCTTTATTCATACTGATAGGTAATAAAATTTTGCTTTCAACTAACCTGTAAAAATATAGTGTTTCAATTTGAAAAAATGGAGATTTTCGCAATTCAATTGTTTCAAAAAGACACTGATTTCTAGAACACTCTGTATAACGCATTTAAGTCTACATCTGTTTATTGTCATCACAGAAGATAATTCTAACGGTATGTTAAGTTTTATAATGTTGTATTTTTCCGTTACCGAAATAATGGCATACTTCTGAAGATAGCTAAATGTCAAAATTTTCAATCAAATGTAAATATCTTGCAAACTAATGAAAATAACTGAATATTATCTTATATAAAGTTGTCTTAAAATTCCTCAGGCAATTCAAAAATGTGATAATATATAGGGTGTTCCATTTAAAAATGTAAAGTTACTGGTGATTACGGGCAAACTGAACACCCTGTATGTCTTAGAATAATTTTACAATATAAATTTCATAAAACTAAACAACTTTCGTATTTAAATATTTGCTGTATTTTGCATAACAAAGGAGATATGGAAGAATATCGCACTATTGTTACACCCTGTATATACAAATACATAGCAAATAAACTTATAGTACGGAATTAAAACAAGGTCATTAAATTGAAACGAAAATTTGTGATGTGTATAGAAATATAGTACTTTCCGAGCCATCTATGTTTCAGTTGCGACATGAAATATAGTTTGAACGATATGATGAAAATTTAGGCGCGGAAACGTCCCCATAAAGAAAATTGTTAAAAGCAATTGTTTAATAATAATAGTTATAAATAGTAATAAGTAGTAAATGATATATTATAGTCTGATAATCAAGTATCATTAAAACAATTATACGAATAATTTAAATGGTATACAGATAACTTGAAATAGGTTTGGTGCTATTCAGGAGCAATCACGTGCGACTCACATTACACAGGGTTCGCATGCGATTTTCGCCTCTATTTCGTAAAGTAAAAAATTCATAACTTTGGAACCGCTGGAGATGATCAATTGAAATTTTGGATTTTGGATGAACAAATCATACTCTTTCTTTTAGTGACACAAATTTAATTCACCTTTCACCACGAAGGAGATGTGAATTTTTCCATGCCCAATTCTCAATGCTTGTAACTTTGTTCATAATTAACTTATTAGAGAAATATTCCACATTTAAGCCGTTCTGGTTGTTAGTGATCGGTTTGTGGCGAAAGAAATCGTTTTTCATCTTCTATTTGTAAAACAAACGATTTTTTTACCTGGACGAATACTTTCGCGGGTAGCTGTATAAACTTATAATTTCATATTATTTATTGATGATGAAATAAAATTACTTTCGTAAACTTCTATAGAACTGAACTTCCTTTAAAAATTATTTAAAAAAATACTGTTGAATGTTTAAAAACGATATATAACAATAAAACTTGCAGTAATATAAATACATATGTATATACATACTAATAAAATATAAAAGTCAAACAAAGTAAATACCTAAAAATACTCAATTCCAACTGTAGTAAAAAAAAAACAAACTGCTGGTGAAACTGCTTTATAATTTAACGAAAATTACCAATATCTATCAGGAATATATCAACTATTTCACAGATTTTATCATAAATAACCCTGAACTATGCTACCTATACTACAGTCTTGGAACGCTATTTGTCTATCCAAATGTTCGCGTTTTCCCAGAATGCTTTTCCCCACAAAGGTATCCACTTTCGTATTTACTTCTCCTATCTAGTTCTATCTTTCTCAAATCAATGGTCGACAAGATTTTTTTTACATAGTCTATCCCTACATATAGTATTAATACGGATACAATATTCCTTACCACTTCTATATAAGAAGAAGAAGAAGAAGATACGTATTTTCTAACAAGTAAATTAATGTAGAACTTTTAAATAGCTTTTTTGAATGAAATAAAATAAAGTAATCAGTTTAGCTCGTATCACACACAACACTAGAAACATTCAAGTTGTCGCACTCGCCTTGAGCAAAATGCGAATTCGGAACCTACGTTCCGCGATCTAGCCTCTAACCACTATTTATAGAAGGTTTTGTTAAAGTTGGCTTCAAAATTTTTATTGTCAAAGTATATTAAGGGAACGCATTGACAGTAATGACATTACTGTACTTATAGTACCTAATATGGCTAGTATGGCTGATTCCCACCAAATTTACAAAAGTCGTCGAAATCCATGCGACCTTATTCGTAGAGCTGTAGAGTTAATCGAAAACCCACTATCGTCGGACTACGTAGACCGTCATGTAATAATAATTAACAATTATTTAGAGGCTTCTACTTATGCTATTGTATCCTTTTAATAGCTGATATTTAATAAAATACAATTATTTGCTAGCGAAACGCTAATTTCAATTTATCAGGTATGGAATGCCAAATTAAAAAATACTATGAAGAAAACTTCCAATAGGCAAATGTATGTCGGAAAGTAACTGGTTTACTTAAAAATACGAGGTAAGTTAGATTTTAGACATAAACACTGATCTCGGGACAAAACGTATTTCATAAATATTCATTTTTGTCTAGAAACGATAATAACCCACAATCATTCTCATGATGTTAAAATGTATACAAATTAATAAGAGCATAAAGCCAGATTCAGAGTGAGAGTAGCGGAACAACAACTAAACTGAGAAGGGACGGTAGCAGTTCTACTAACATGCTGCTCGCATTTCGCTGTCATACATATATTTTAAATGAGATGATTCAGAGCAAATCTTCGGAAGTAACGGAACGGTAATGAAGCGACGGCATGCAAGTAGAAAACCTCCCAGCAGTTTTCCATGATGATCTCGCTATGCTACACAGAATCTGCTTTAGGATATGTTTACAGTGAAGCGACGGGCCGAGATATTAGTGATGAGACTGTAACTTACTGTAACAAAACATTAGAATTCGATCCTATATATGAACGCTAAGCTCTAATAAAGGTCATATTTATAGTCCGTGCTTGAGGTTGTGTCGATACTTCATCACGCTATTTTGATAGATTTGTAATGAAATTTACGTCAAAATCGCGTATTCAAGCATCGACACAACCTCAAGCACGAACTATATGACCTAACTGTAGTCTCGTCGCTAGACTTTCGCTTCACTATAAACGTAACCTTAAATGTATTAAGTTTTTCTCTCCCACAAATACGCATGTAGGTACAGCGACATCCATGATTGTAGGCACCACTAAATTTGTATACGTTTTTAATAGTCAGATAATAATCTAATTAAACAATACTTAAAGTACAGCAATGCTGTGTTATTTTTGGAATTTTCAAGAAGCAACTAAACGCAGAGGGTTGTCAGGACTCTATGAAGGCTTTAAACGACCGGACTTTGGAAAATGCTTTGGTGGAAGTGGTCGAGGTAGCGTTTGACTACATGCCTATTAACAAAATATTATTGTAGTCTGTGTCTAAATATAGGTATAAATACGTGCACACATTGAATATATTGGATAAAACTGATAGAATATTGTGTACACGGCTATACACTTGCATGTGATCAATATACAGTTGGTTTCATATAAAACTAGGACTGCAAATATTCCATAGTGTAACTAATATTTGAATACTTAAATACAGTGAGATCTAAGAGTCGCACGCCAAAATAAATATCCCCATACATAGTAGTTTCGTTGAATGATTTCTATTAGTTACCGAAACATAGTAGCTTCAGGTATTACTAGCAACAAACACGGCACCATTTTTTATGTGCGGTGGATACTTAGTTGCAGTGACTGTTTAAGCTGTATAGCTTGTATATATAACTATCACAGCAACTTTCGCAGAGTAATTTTTATCTGTGTATTGCGTTCAAATGGCCTGAGGACAGCATTATACCGCTTTTATAATACCGCGCTGTTAATCTCTTTCCCAAGAGCGAATGGTAAGTCGATGGAAATCCAATTATTCTTGGAGAAATATGTCACCCTCATTCCTGAAAATTGAAACCCAGCTCTCATAGTTCCGCCACAACGATAGTCAGTCGCCTAACCACCGCGGCTATCGACCCGTTTTGTAATGGAATTTTGGCACATGGTTATGAAAGTGTGGTGAGCACTAGTTGCAGCAGCTTCTTAAGCGGTATTGTTTATCCGACTACCATGCAACTATTGCCGTGTAAATTATATGTGTCAAATATGTTCAACGGGTTTGTTACAGCACCATTTCGCCGTTTCTAGATACTGCGCTGTTAATCATTTTGCTCGCAGCAGCGAATGGTAGATCGATCGGGATACAATTGTCTTCAATGTCAATATTATTTTGAAGAATTGAACCCCGGTTCCCATTTTCCTCACAACATTGGGCAGCCGACTAACCAATGCGGCTGTCCACCCTTTATTATAAATAGTTGTACACCCTTTATTATAAATATTTATAAAATACATCCATGTATTTGTTTTGATGTGTTGTGTCCGAAGATTTGCTTTTAGATCTCACTGCATCTCATATCAGTGTGAATGACATCTGTACTGCTTTCCTTTTTTGAGTTCAAATAAATGGCATTCTTGACAGTTGTTAAGTCAAAATTATCAAAACCGGTAAAGATGTTGTTAAATATGCAAAAATGATCTGTAAGACTTATCCTATCTTTATTTGAAACTGTAGACGCTGTTACAAAAAAGTGAGACCACTGTAGTTTAGCTGTGTAATTACAACTTCTTCAATTTCAATATAAATTTATACAAAACTATAGCAAGGAGATATACCTACTATCTTATTTTATTATGATTTAATTATTAGAAAACAATAAATTCTTGATTACGTACATACCTACTTTTTTCTGCAACTGTTGCAATATGGTTATAAGAGTCGTTGTACTTTTTAGCAACCAACTGTACACTCCACGTCATATAAAATATGTAAAACAACAACAAACAAACATATAAACCTGTTATTAACATAAAATAACTTTAGAGGTTTCAAGTTCCCATGAATATTAATTTTGAAAAAGACCAGTCCAAAAAACAATAAATTTAAAATGGCGGCCACTTTTATCAAATTTGATCACTGAATTGAATTAGGAAAACTCAGGGTGCTATAGATATCGAATGGCGGCCACTATGTTAAATTTGATCACATAATTAAGTTTGCAGGTGCCAGAGTCCTGTAGATGTTGAATTCATCGGTCCAAAGGAAAAAAGCTCATAATGGCAATCACTTTCTGTCCGAGCTTTATTCGCATAAACTGCGTGTAAACTGTATACACTGTAACATATACAGGGTGTCCCAAGTTGAGTGGCGTATTAGAATATTTCCTAAAGTACACCAAAGAGAGCGATGAAAATTTGGTTGCCTTGGTTTCCGGCCATGCTCTTTTTAAATAAAATAATTTTAAAGATGGCCGACTTCCGGTTATAACGGAAATCGATAGGAACTTCGTTTTTTTAAATGAAACACCCCATATATTAGTGGATTTTTGGATTTTACGCAAAATTTTAGGCCAACTTTCTTAAATAAACCTTATGTCTAAAATGCACCGTTTTTGAATAATTCCACTTTTTTTTTAATAATTCGACAAATCATTGTTGGGCGTCATTCGGCCTCTCTCAGACAACGTTTGACTTACAGCCTTCAAAATTTTTATGATGAGTACTAAGGTCTAATTGTAAATCGTTGTTGGAAAAAAAGTCTAATATCTTACACAGGATGTTCAAAATATACTTGCCAATGTAGACAAATTCATACCTTGGGAAGTCGCTTATTTCAAATAGGACACCCTGTATTTTACTAGGCCAATAGTTGGGACTTTTTATTCCCTTTTGATCTGTATTTACATTCCCTATACCTAGCTCTTAAGGTTTTTGAGTTATTTATGATTTTTATAAAACAGACTGAGATTTGAAAAAAAACAAAGTTGCCAATACTCTAAAACTAATCTGATAATTACGAAGAGTGTTATTGTTAAGTTAATAGTTGTTCCTTTAATTTGTTTTTACTGTTTGATTACAATACACTGAGTAATAATAATACAAATAATAATAATAGTAATAACCATAATGGATAATTACAATTATTCAAACGAAGACATTTTAAATTTGTTTTTTATTCATGGACAGTGTAACAGAATGGCTGCTCGAACATGCAGAAACTTTAATGAAACTTACCCTCAACTACCACCGATGACAGAAAATAAATTGAGAAGGTATTTGGCCAATTTTCTAACAACTGGTAGCGTTAAAATAAAGAAAGCTACATCTGCTCCGGTTACTGGGAATGAAGATAATGAAGTTTCGGTTTTGGCTTATTTTGAAGCGTTTCCACGAGCGTCAACCAAAGCCGCTGAACACGATTTAGGCATTCCACGCTCTTCCATATACAGGATTATGAGAAACCATAAGCTACACAATTTCAAATTTGTAACTGTGCATGCACTACAACCTACAGACAGATTACTTCGAGTGCAGTTGTGTGAAATGCTTATGGTGGCCCAGCAAGAAGAAATTTTTTACAAAAGATAATTTGGACAGACGAATCCAAATTTTCTCACGAAGGTGTGTTCAACAGGCATAATTCCCATTTTTGGTCCCGCGAAAATCCCCACGTAATCAGGGAAAGAGGATTCCAAAATAAATTTAGTTTTAACGTTTTTTCTTGTTTGATGGGCAACAAATGTTGTTATTTTATTTACGACGACAATCTAAATTCAGAAATGTACATAGAAATTTTGCGGACGGTTGTAACGGAGTTCTTAGACAGCTTACCGCTAAATGTCTACAGAAATTGCTGGTATCAGCTTGATGGAGCTCCGGCACATAGTTGTAATGGGGTAAGGCAGTGCATCACTGAACTTTTTGAAGATCGCTGGATAGGACGTGGTGGGCCTTGGGCGTGGCCACCGAGATCGCCCGATCTCACGCCAATGGACTTTTATCTGTGGGGAAAAATAAAAAATGAAGTCTATTTTGACCCTGTTAATAGCAGGGCAGAGCTTGAAAATAGAGTCCGCAATTGCTTTGGGACTTTACAGGGAAACGAAATTTTACGCGCTACAACAGATGGTGTAATGGGTCGCTTAAACCGCTGCCTAGATCTAAATGGAGATCATATTGAACGATTTAACTAAGGTTTCTGTTTTCGTCTACTTGTAAATGGTATATGTACCATGCTGTTTTTACCCATTTGTTGCTTCAGTATCGTATTTGCTTTCTAATTTGACATTAAAAATAATAGTCTTCCTCATACCTGTTTTTATTATTTATGCCTACTTTAGTGTCACTCCGAAAGGTGTAAATCCAACAGTTATACATGACAACTACTGATAAACAGTAGTAAATTAGCTTTAGTGAAATAGTTCCCTCTAAATGTCATTTTATAATTCATGGCAACTTTTTTTTTTTTTTTCAAATCTCAGTCTGTTTTATAAAACTTATAAATAACTCAAAAACCTTAAGAGTTAGGTATAGGGAATGTAAATACAGATCAAAAGAGAATAAAAAGTCCTAACTATTGGCCCAATAAAATACAGGGTGTTCCATTTGAAATAAGCGACTTCCCAAGGTACGAAGTTGTCTACATTGGCAAGTGTATTTTGAACATCCTGTGTAAGATATTAGACTTTTTTTCCAACAACGCTTTACAATTAGACCTTAGTACTCATCATAAAAATTTTGAAGGCTGTAAGTCAAACGTTGTCTGAGAGAGGCCGAATGACGCCCAGCAATGATTTGTTGAATTATTTAAAAAAAAGTGGAATTATTCAAAAACGGTGCATTTTAGACATAAGGTTTATTTAAGAAAGTTAGCCTAAAATTTTGCGTAAAATCCAAAAATCCACTAATATATGGGGTGTTTCATTTAAAATAACGAAGTTCCTATCGATTTCCGTTATAACCGGAAGTCGGCCATCTTTAAAATTATTTTATTTAAAAAGAGCATGGCCGGAAACCAAGGCAACCAAATTTTCAGCGCTCTCTTTGGTGTACTTTAGGAAATATTCTAATACGCCACTCAACTTGGGACACTCTGTATAACTCAAGACAACAAAGATTTATTGTCAACGTCTAACGTCAAAATCGCACTTCGACGTTTGATTTGATATAAAGAGTTAAAATTGCTATCCATTTTAACACCATATTTACACGAATTAAGAAATTCTTAATTTATTTTTTATATACGGAAAGTGGATAGTAACTGTCATTCCTGTATTTAGAATTGATACCTTAGCACCCTATCTTGGTTGCACCACTCTGTATGTAGTTTTCATTACAGCTTTAAAATTTAAACTTTCTACAATTTCATTGTAAAACACATACTACAATATGAAAGTGATCTGCACATATGTAGAACATTTTAGTTTCAAATAGTGCTGAATATCACATCGAGATAAGCTACTTGACTAATAAGCATCGATAACTAATATATGATGGAATTTTTTGCATTTAATATAAATCCAGTAGTAAAATTGAATTATAAACTTTCATTTGCTCCTATTGCATATATAATAATCTTTTTTTTTTGCTTTATCAAAAATTGCGCCAAGGTTAAGTACAGAAATCGTTAAATTTATTTATATTTTTCAGTTTACCGTGACGTCACCAGGTTAGAATTATTGTACGAACATTATGCTGCAAAAATATGAATGTTGCGTTCTTTTGTTCAGTTTGTCAGTTTTCCGGCCGAACTATTTTTTTTTAAGGAATATCATGAGTATGCCTCATTATATGAAAATTCTCGGAGATTTAAATGATACCAAACACTTTGTATGCGATTTGGGAAAAAATGACTAAAAATTATGAAGATAATAATAATATAAACAGAAAAACACAAGACAATTACCAAGCTACAAACACTATACAGAGAGATCAAAATCTGTCGACACAAAGCTGACGTTTAGTAAATTTGCAATTACTTCCTTCTAAATGAAAGCATAGATACTATTACGTTATTCTTAGTTTATCAAAATATTTTATAACCCACATATAAAGTGTTTAACATTAGAATTGCCCAAAATTTTTTTTTATTAAAACTGGAAACAGTTTCTTATATAAAACATATAAAAAGAAAGCCCTATTGAATTAGTTTAACGTATTTGAACCCAGTTAGAATAAGTTTGTAAAACTTCATATTGTATTATAGAGTTGATACATAGATATGCTATGTTGCTAAATCAATTCTTTCAAAAATTAGTATAAAAATTCACTGTAAAAAATTTTCAAAGAAGAATACAATGTTGTTATTAAACCTATTAAACCAACTGCTTATTTTTCCTTAACTTGAAAGTAGTGGGTCCCTCATTTACCCTATATCATAAAACTGTTTTACCTATTTTCTGGGAAGATTACAACCACGCCATCTTATCGAGAATGCTTTATAAAGCTATTGAAATTGTGTTCTGCACCACCGATGTTAACCAAGACATCGGAAGCTCTTACATTTGCCTACGATATTCAAGAATATTTTACAGTATTTGGTAAATAGCGATAAAAAAACTTGTTCAAAATTTATTAAAAATTAACGCATATTTAAGGATATCTTTTGGTTGTATTACAAGATAGCGATATCTTTACACGAATTTTGGAATGTATAAAGAGTACTTTTTCTAAAAAAGATACTAGAATTTTCTGTGTAAGTAAGAAAACATGCAATGAAGCGCTTTCAAAAAGTAGTTTACCAGATACTATATGCGAGATGATGTGTATCGTGAATCAAAATATCTATTACAAGTTATTGGAAACTGCTGAATATTTATTGGGACTAGATGAGACATGTAAGTTTTAATGCCCACAAAATAGAAATTGTATTATGTCATTCTCTATTTATGTATTTTAAATGTCTAATATGATCTGCTTAAAAATTTTAGGTCAAAGATTTGTACAAAATGGAATGATAAATCTCATCCTACTGAGAAGTTACCCAGATTGGGAAAACTCCGAAGATAACATCTCGACATGCTTTGCTGAGACGACAAAGCAAGTGAATATTCCACATCTTGATTTGAGTATTTGGATTTTATGGAAGTTACTACAAACTAAGCAAAAATATCCACAAATTTACACCGATCAATTGGTTACAGCTGATAGTTGGAGGTAACCAAATTCAATAAACATACACATACAATTGATCTTACTAAGACATAATAGTTTGGGCAATTCTAGTTATTATAATTACTTTCAATGAGTTATCACTATGAATTCCATTCAGATCCACTTCTAGAGTTTTGTTTAATTTTCGTCAGTACTCGATACTGTAATTTATTGGTATAGATTCTCCGATACATTAGATAACGGAGGCATTGATTCTCAGGTATCGATACTTAGGAATTGATAACTGGGTGTCGAAACCGAACAACTAATACTAGGGTATTAATACTAAGTCACCGATACTAGAGTATCGATACCAAGAAAGCGATACTAAGGCATCTATACCAAAAACTCAACAAGACAGTATCGATATGTATCTATTCTTAACCGATTCTACTATTCAAAATGGATACCGGACACAGAACCAATGCCTCGGTAAGTATCGATAGCTCGGTTGGTAGGAATACCCGATACAGAAAATTTCGATATCGCCCAGTCTTTTCAAGCAACCGAAGTTATGCTACTCGAACTGAGGGCAATATATTGTCATTATGCAATAGAACTGCTTTCAAACTAAATTTAGATGCATCAGTGCCAACAGTCGCCATTCTTCGGGTTTGTGTTTACATCCAAGAGCTTCCGTCACACCGGCATCGGCAACATCACTGCAGTAGGTAAGATTGCCGTCCATGGAATAAAATTCTATGGAATTTCTTCTCGCGGTTACCGAAATGACTAATTTTGGTACTGTAGTCCAATAAATTGCAACTTTGCAATCTGGAGCCAAGTAATCTGGAGCCAAGTAACTGGCTTTGGTTTTATTTAAATATAAAAATAAAATCTGGATCTCTATCAGCAATTTCATCATTTTCGTCATTCTTGGTGGTATAGGAACGGGAAGAGCATCACAATGGTCAGCGGGTCTTATCGCTGATGTTAAATTAGGATACACAACAAACTTTTTATTTTTTGGAGAGAAGCCTGCTATTTTTGTGATGCAGAAGTAATAGTCGGTCAGATGATTCTTTTATTCCTTGCATATCATAGGTAGGTACTGCAAAAAGCATACATGAAGGGCAACCTTTTATGCACTGTCGAATTGCATAAGAAATACAACAAATATATGGTGTCCGTTACTTGTCTTGATCTCCAACCCCCAAAGTACAGATGATAAGCTCGTCTTATTAGTACAGTGAAACATCGTCTTTGATGTTTAACAGTAAACTCTACACAAACATAATAAAAACTGTCCGGATCGTTCGCACATTTACGGAACATGATTAATGCTTTTTAAGTTAAATACTGACACTCAAAACACATGAAATACAAGAAAACTTCCTTCACTCGTCACTTTACAAAACAATACTGTTACGTTTTCGGGGTTTAGATAAATATTCAGGCGATATTTCGTAAAAACAACGATTTATTTCTAATGATAATAATAACGTGGTAACAAATAAAACAATAACGATTGACTAACACAAAAAGATTATTTATGTCCGCGCACTATTTACTTCTACAATATTTATTTGCACTTGTCGAAGTTCGGTAATAGACTGTTCCCTCGGTCCAGCCTCGACCCCTTTTTATACAACCTCGGTGTATCTCGAACATTCTATACTCGAATAATCTAGAACTTTTCTAGAGGTTTTCTAGAATTCGAAGTTCTCCCGAATAAGTCATAGGCGTACGGCCGTAACACTGCCCCCTCCTTAGAACTGTTCCGTCCCGGAGCAGTATCTCTCGCAAGCTCGTGGTTGTAACGACACTCCGTTCCTCTTCTACACCGCGATGTTTCGAAGAAATAGCAGGGCACGGATTTTCTTGTAATTTCAGTTGCGCGTGGATTGTAACAGCATACCAAAACGTCGATACCAGTATATCGGAATAGTTCCTCAATCATGCTTCTTATAATTCCCCAAGCCAATCCATCTAAACCGCATCCTAGCTTCGGTATGCTCAGCTTCCTGATGCCCTCTTGTAACACACGTTCACGCAGGCTCTTCAACGCGTCCCACATCGTTTGGTAAGACGGCTTCCTATAACTGGCCTCCTTGGTCACCAGGTAAAATAAGGGACGGCCGTTGCCAGTGTGGTATAGTGCTTTGGCCGTTGTTTTCGAAGATCCTCGATTCCTCCAAACTTCTGCCGAAACACTCTAGCTATCCCTTTTCCCATCTTCAGGTCTTCAGCCACGCAGTGAGCTAGTGCATGGTCCAGGGGAGCCGCAAACAAGTCTCGTTGGATTTCTGTTGTGACCGCATGACGAATCTTACGTCCATGTCCATGGTTGGCCATAAATTCCTCGTATGTCATTTCCTCTTTGGGGACGTTACAAATGCGGACACTTTGTTCATTTCGGTCTTGACGATTGTCTCCAAGGAATGGCGCCAGTCGGTTAAAGTGGATCACTCTCGGTTTACCGCTTGGTTTCTTTCGAATGCGATAGATTACATCGTTGATTTTTTTGATCAGCACCAAATTTCAGGTCACATGGTAGTCGCAGCCCTCGACCAAAAATTACGTTGGTTGGGCTTTAACCAGTGGTTTCGTGGACTGATGCTCTGTACGCCAAGAGGAACAGATGGAGTTGTTTATCCCAGTCACGTTGGTGGTCAGCCACATACTTCGACAGATAGTTTATAACCGTTCTATTCATGCGTTCTACCATTCCATCAGATTGTGGGTGCAAAGCTGTAGTTCTGGTTTTGTGGACTCCCAGTATTTTGCAAACATTTTGGAACACAGCCGATTCAAAATTGCGTCCCTGGTCAGAATGTAGTTCGAGTGGTACACCAAATCGGCAGATGAGTTCTTTAACCAGGGTTTCAGCAACCGTGATAGCTTCCTGATTGGGCACGTAAGTGGTTGCTGGACCCCAAAGGGGCACCCAACTGCCGACCGACCGTTAGGTATGCGGCTTCAGGGAAGGTGCGCACACTCCTCAGGACAAAGAGGCACGAAACCAGTTGCCCGCACGAGACCGACACCTCCCCCGTGCTACCTATGTTAGACAAATTTTCTTGTCAACGTTGGACGGGTCGCCGTTGGAGACGCTTTAGCGAACTCCTACCTCACATCTATCCCCACGGGGCCTAGGCCTCCTTGCGGATGGCTACTATCGGCCAAGCGTGGGAAATGGAATCTGGCCGTGAGGTACAACCAGCCCGCCCGTGAATTAAGCCTGAACTACGGGGACGGCCGGGCAAAAGCCCTACCCCAAAATGCCAACCGCGCCAACTCTTTCGCCCCTCCGGCGATGAAGTATCCGCGGCAGCTACAGTGAAACCGTAGGGTCCCAGAATCACCGAGTTGTTTGAGGATGAAAACAGACAACCAGCGGGCGGACTACTCCTCGGCGAACCGACTTTTATCCTCCCCTACTATCTTCGCCAAATTCTCTCGCCACGCCCGTTTCCCTGAGTGTGGCCACCAAGGATGGGGTATTGCAGCTGCAGAGTTCTCTAGGTAAGCGCCGTCGGGCGCCTCACTTACCCACCGTATATTCCGACGGTTAACGGCCGGACACCGGAGCGTATGCCCATGCCTACGCCCAAGCAGCCTCCCCTATATACGAAGTCTACTCCCACCACGCCCGTTGCCCTGGAACTATGAAATCAGGGATTGGGTAGTGCAGCCGCAGAGTTTTAATGGTCGACGCTATAGGGTAAACGCCGACCCGATCCTCCCGTCGATCGGGTCGGCGTTCCTGATTGGGCAGTGCGTAAGCTTCAACCCACTTGCTAAAGTAGTCCATTGCCACTAGAATAAATTTATTTTCACTTTCCGTATCAGGGAATGGGCCGGCGATGTCTATTGCAATCCTTTCGAATGGACTACCCACATTGTACTGCCTCATTGGTGCCGTTCTTTTACGATGCGGACCATTAGCAGTAGCACAAGTTACACATTTTCTGCACCAATCCTTAACGTCTTCTTTACAATTCATCCAATAGAAACGGTTTCGGATCTTCTCTAGTGTCTTCCGGATTCCCAAGTGTCCTCCTGATGTTCCATCAAGCAGCAGCTCTAGTATCTCGGGGATCCTCCTCTTTGGAACGACTAGCTGTAGCTTCCTGTTTGTTCCATCCTCGTCTTCTAACACACGTTTCAGCAGACCATTTTCCAATATCAGAGAGTCCCATTGCGCCCAATATGATTTTACAGGCTGGGTGTACGAAGCAATCCTTTCCCAAGTTGGCTTGGTTCCTGCCATCTTCCATTCTAGCAAGTGCTTCAAATCCTGGTCCGACTCCTGATCAGCCCGAAATTGGTCTTCGTTGCATCGATCATCTACTACCGAGACTCTACAACAAGAAGCCTCCTCCTTTTCTTCGGTGCGGTGGCAATGTGCACAATCCTTGGGACAAGGTCTTCTTGATAACGCGTCTGCATTACGATGGCTGGTTCCTGGTCGATGGGCTGCATCAAAATCGTATTCCTGCAATCGTTCGATCCATCTCGCCACTTGCCCCTCTGCATTTTTGAAGCTTAGCAACCAGGTTAACGCTGCATGATCGGTTCTTAACAAGAACTTCCTCCCGTAGACGTATTTGTGGAAATGCTCGATTGACTTAACCACTGCCAGCAATTCTCTCCTGGTTACGCAATAGTTGCGTTCTGGTTTTGACAGTACCTTGCTGAAATAGGCAATAACTTTTTCATCCCCGTCCTGTATTTGAGATAGGACTCCTCCGATACCCACATTGCTTGCATCAGTGTCTAGAATAAAGTTTCAGTCAGGACGTGGGTAGCTCAAAATCGGAGCACAAATCAACGTTTGCTTGAGTTGCTCAAACGCATGCTGACAGTCCTCGTCCCATACAAAATCTCTGCTTTCTTCAGTAAGTCTTGTTAGTGCCTTGGCGATCTTGGCAAACCCTGAGACGAACCGACGATAATAAGTGCAAAGGCCGAGGAAGCTTCGAACTTCGTGCTTATCCTTTGGTACTGGTCAGTTCCTAATGGCTTCTATCTTTTCTGGATCGGCCGATACTCCTTCTTCCGAAACAACATGGCCAAGATAGTTGACTTGCTTCTGGAATAGATTGCATTTCTTCGGGTTCAGCTTTAACTTGGCTTCACGGAGACGTTGGAATACAGCTTCTAAGTTTTTCAGATGAGCATCAAATGACTTTCCAAGCACAATTATGTCATCAAGGTATACGAGGCATATTTCCCACGATAGCCCTCTTAACACATTCTCCATAAGCCTCTCAAATGTTGCTGGAGCATTGCATAACCCGAATGGCATAACGTTGAACTGCCAAAGCCCGGTTCCAATTGTAAATGCAGTCTCTTCTTTGTCTTTGGGCTCTAAGTCTACTTGCCAGTAACCACTTTTGAAAACATTTTGCAACCAACCAAAGTGTCCAAAGTATCGTCGATCCGGGGTAAAGGATAACTGTCTTTCTTCGTTACGTTATTGAGGAGTCGATAGTCTACGCAGAGTCTGGTACTACCATCCTTCTTCTTTACCAGCACCACTGGAGAAGCCCATGGACTCTTCGATGGTTCGATAACGCCATCCCTTTCCATATCTCGGATAATTTGGGCCGCTTCTTCTCTTTTTGCTAACGGTAAGCGCCTGGGTGCTTGACGAATTGGCTTCTGTGTCTATTCGGTGTCGTACCACATTGGTTCTTCCTTTGGCACCATCTTCGATTTGGAAGATATCTCGATAATTTCCAATTAACGTTCTCACTGCTCGACGTTGTTTGGTTGTCAAACGCTCACAGGTCGTGTCAACAAGTTTGTCCAATAGTTTTGACGGTTGCCCAGATATGCTAGCCATACTACAGGCTCGTTGGGCAATCGAAGAGATGTCTGAGCAGCGTCCCAATTTGGTTCCTCGCTTTATTTTTACCGGATAATCATTAAGATTCAACAATCAGACTGGAAAATTTGGCTTGGCTTGGATGATCGTCTTTGCAAAGAGTACTCCTTGATGCAAACCATTATTTACTTCCGGTTCTAACAGTACAATTTGGCCTTCAGGAATATTGTCCTCGAGTGTTGCCGATGCAATGGTTTCACTCCTTCCGTCTAGAACTATGTCTTTGATCAAAAACGCACGTGTGGCAATACCTTTACAACGGTTCAGGACAATGTCTTCGCCATTTACAACCAGTACACCTCCTTGAAGGTCTAGTTTGAAGCCAAATTCTGCCATTATATCCATGCCAAGAATTATGTCCTGTTCTATGTTGGCCACCAGTATGCGATACCTGAATTTCGTATCGCCAATTTGGAAGTTGGCAATCGTTTCACCCAGGACGTTGACCGAATCCCCAGTGGCTGTACGTAATGCCATTCTTGTTGGCAGCGTTGCCGTTTTCTCTTTAAGAATCTCTGGACGAATGATGGTCATCGTTGCACCAGTGTCCAGTAACATATCTGGTGTTTGACCATTGACTAATCCGTTTACAAAAAGACTATTGGTGTGGCACTTCATGGATGCGACAGTTACAGATGTATGGGGGGCGCCGGCAACACGAGTCAACGATTGCCCCTTCACGTTAACCCGTTTTAGTTTTCCACTTGCTTGGGTGCCCTTCGTGGCTGAGGACAGCGGTTCCTCAAATGTCCAACCTTGCCACAATTCCAGCAACGTCCTGCCTTCCTGGATTTCAGTGCTTCCATCACTTGGGTAACAAATTCTTCTACAGGAGATGCTGCCTGCTTTTCCTCTATAAGGTTCTCCACTGTTCGCACTCGGGCATGGCTTCGAACAGATTGCTTGACAGCTTCAAATTCAAGTGCTTGAGATAAGGCTTCGGTTAACGTTTTTGGACGGGCCAGTTTCACTGCTTGCTGGGTTTCCGTATCCCGAAGCCCGTCTAGAAATTTATCCACAGCTAAGCTCTCACTGACTTCGTCAGGAACTGTCGGATATGCGCTCCTGATTAAACGAAATACATCGGCTTCATATTCTTGTAGACTTTCCGTGGGCTTCTGGTAGCGGTTTTTCAATTGGGAGCGGTAAACTTGTTCCATGTGATTGTGCCCGAAACGCATCTCCAACTGCTTCACAAGCTCTGTATAGTTCTGTCGCTCCGTCAAGGGTATGGCTTGCAGCACCCGCAAGGCGTCGCCACGTAGTGTAAGTGATAGAGTGGATGCTTTGGCAGCCTCGCTCCAACCATTAACCAGGGCAGCTGTTTCGACCAGTGTCAAGAATTCCTCCAAGGGTGTTTTGCCATCAAATGTTGGTAGCTTGGTTTGACCATGGGGTATGGGTGCTATTCTATCTTCCTCCCTTCGTATGACGGCTGCTTCCGGCTGGATAAAACTATCACCGCGTGTTACATGTGCTTGACCCAATCTTATTTCAATTCCCTTTATACGCTCGTCCAGCTCTTTCGAGAGTTGTTCCATGTTACCTGAATTTTCTAGTAATTTTTGATCTCTTTCTTCTTTCAAGATTCTGGAATTTTCTAACATTTTCCTTCTCCTATCTCTTCTTTGAAGCTCACCATTTCTTCTTTCAGTCTTCTAGAATTCTCTGCTATCTCTTCTTTCAAACTTCCCACATCTTCTTTCAAGCTTCAGGAATTTTCTACCATTTCTTCTTTGAGGCTTCTAGAATTTTCTACCATTTCTTCTTTCAGGCTTCTAGAATTTTCTACCATTTCCTCTTTCAAACTTCCCACATCTTCTTTCAAGCTTCTAGAATTTGCCGCCATTTCCTCTTTCAATACTTTCTTTAAATCATTCATGCTACCATCCACCTCGAATTCATAAGTATCTGGATCCTCACCATTTTCTCTCATGACTTTCGACAGCCGCTCTTGAAGTTCATTCTTCTTTCCGCTGGTATCTTGGTCTCTCTCTTCAAGTTCCCGTTTGAGATCTACCACTTTTAGGTCCTTTAATCTGTTCCCTTTCGTAGCCATTTTTACAATTGTAACGTCAACAAATATCGCCAAACCCCACGCCTGACACCAATTGTAACGTTTTCGGGGTTTAGATAAATATTCAGGCGATATTTCGTAAAAACAACGATTTATATCTAATGATAATAATAACGTGGTAACAAATAAAACAATAACGATTGACTAACACTAAAAGATTATTTATGTCCGCGCACTATTTACTTCTACAATATTTATTTACACTTGTCGAAGTTCGGTAATAGACTGTTCCCTCGGTCATAGAGAAGAATATAGAGGTGTTTCTCTCGTGGAGGGGGTAGGACATTTGGTATGGTGGCGACTTGGTGTAAAGCCGACGAACTAGCATAAGAAATGGCGCGTAGCTTGAATTTTATATATAACATGATTTTTATATAATCATGTAATACATTTATAGAAACTTCAATTTGTTTCAAAATATACCGAGAATATATTTTGAAACAAACAAGTTGCCATAAATTTATTACATGATACATTATTATACACGAGAGTTGTAAATAATAGTCTGTCAGCTAAATACGCAATACTTAAACTCTCGCATCTAACAAATAGACGAACATGTTTTCAACGCAAACTGGCGCAACTCACTGGCGGCTGTGCGGCACCTGCACATTATTTTAGTTTTCACGCGGTTGCTATGGTTACTACGACTTACAGCGCACGGATGTAAAGACGAGAAACTATTCGAAAACCCTTCCACCGAGAGAAACATACCCATGCCCTCGGTTCAGCTTCGACCCCTTTTTATACAACCTTGGTGTATCTCGAACATTCTATATTCGAATAATCTAGAACTTTTCTAGAGGTTTTCTAGAATTCGAAGTTCTCCCGAATAAGTCATAGGCGTACGGCCGTAACAATACTAAAACTGCAGAGACAGAGTCACATAAATGATCTAATTTATAGAAAGTTGACATTATTACAAATATTCTACGTGTTAATGACTTGTTAATAGTTTTCTGAAATATAATGCATATATTTTAAAAACTATACGCGATAAAAAAATCTAAAGGCAGATTTGAATTCAGGAGAAAAAGTTATATGCAGTTGTGTTTGAGAACCAAAAACTCTGTTGATCAGTGTTATTAGTGGGACAAAAGCGATTTTCTAACGTAAACAACTGAGACATTGTTGGACATGTTTTCCAGTTTGTTATCAACTAATTATATTAAAACGAGCAGAGCACGACATCTCAATCATAAAAGCTCCATGTTTGGAGTATGTAGCACCGCCATATCGGTTTATTTGCAGAGATTCTAGCGGTGGTGAAAGATGAGAATGGGCTTGACGTCGACTGTATACATATGTCTTAAAAACGAATATAGGACTTTAAGGACTGCGCCATATCTTGAAATGCAAAGGTTAGGGGCGTATTTCGGAACAAGCGGATAATAAGTACTTACGTGTTTCGGTGTCTTTTTGCAAAATTTTACAATGTGTTTAATACGAACGATCACGATTTAAGTGGTTCCATTGTAGATATCCTAATATCAATAACTGATTTTGTTAAAATGTGTTGTTTTCTCCACACATAACCACACCATCTCTAAATTTTTCAGTTCTGATTTAAATCTTATGTTTTTCAATACGTTTACGCGCAGATTATAAATTTCATAAACTAAACATTAACCGATATGATGATCGTTGTTTTCCAACTACGTAATTGCGGCATTATTATTATATACCGGGTGTCTCATCAAGGGTAACGAGGTACGGTATTAGGGAAACGGATGTACCTAGAAATTTGAAACAAAAAAATTGTTGAGTAAATCGGCTAAGAGAAAATGCTGGAAATTATTTTTGAGTTTCTGAAATGGCCTCCATTCAGCCATTCTGAATTTTAAACCCCGTTTTCTGCAAAATTTTCTTATATTAATGATAATCATAGTGAATACTATTTTAAAGCTGAGACAAATTAAAATTTTTTTTGTTAAACGCTTTTTGCTCTGCATCTGAAAAGAAAGTGGTGGGGGGCGCTAGAATATTTTCGGAAATAAATGTCGATAACTCTGAAAAGGCTTAACGTATCTTAATAAACTTGGAGTCGTCAAAAAGGGAGTTTCCTAGACTATCAATTGAACTGTGAGTGAGGTGATTATGTTTGCTTACCTTGCTGCTAGATGGCGTTCTTTGACATAATCGCAAAAAAAAACTTACTGCAAAAAAATTAAATGCAATATCACTTTTTTTTACGTCATTACATAGTCAATCAAGAGCCTAACAAGCCAGTAAAAACCGCATCTCAATATCTTTATCCTAACCTCAGATATGAATAAAGATATTTATACTAAAAAAAAATACATTTTGGGAAGCATTTCCGCTTTAAGGTTTGGTATTAATGTCTAATTATTATTCCTAATTTACCAAATAGAATGCTAATTTATTATTTGGGATGCCAAACGATATTTTAAATCGAAATAAAATTTTGTTATTTATCTTTGTTACTTTTTTTTACAATACCTTCGAAAGCCAACAGGCCAAAACAATTATAAAATAATAAGTGTGGGAACAGTAAGGAAACTAACTTAAAGTCCAACGCAATGCTTATAAAATAATAATAAATTATAGAATCTATGAAACTAATAACTTGAGAATGATAAAACACAACAAGGTTTATTGAAAGGAAAATCAAAAAGTGTTTATAAACGTACAAAGTGCCTTCCGTCATTTTCTATGCAGGAATTTATCCTGCGTCGTGTATTTACTACGGCCACAGTATATATTCAAGCAGTAGTTTCACTTCGTGTCGGCACCTTTGATCTTTTGATACAAAAGCGTAACACGCGCATTGCAATGCGCAATGTCGCATTGTGGCAGATTGAAAAATTAATAATGATAAAAGCGGCAAAATTTTGAATCCTGAGTTGGCAATACAGTACATCGAATTCTCTAACACGACAACACATATACTTTTATAGGTTATTCAAACGATAAATGCAGATGCAGATAAATGTAAACAATCCTAATTCCAAATTTTGCCATTATGCGACATTGCGCAATGCAATGCGCGAGTTACCGTTTTGTATCACAATTTTCGAGGAGTGCAACTACTGCTTGAATATATACTGTGCTACGGCTGTGCTGGTTTCAGCTCTTGAAATATTGGACTATGTAATGACGTAAAAAAGTGATATCATTGCATTTAATTTTTTTGCAGTAAGTTATTTTTTTGCGATTATGTCAAAAAACGCCATCTAGCGGCAAGGTAAGCAAACATAATCACCTCACTCACAGTTCAATTGATAGTCTAGGAAACTCCCTTTTTGACGACTCCAAGTTTATTAAGATACGTTAAGCCTTTTTAGAGTTATCGACATTTATTTCCGAAATATATACACAGAGCAAAAAGCATTTAACAAAAAAAAATTTAATTTGTGTCAGCTTTAAAATAGTATTCACTATGATTATCATTAATATAAGAAAATTTTGCAGAAAACGGAGTTTAAAATTCAGAATGGCAATTACGCCCCCTGGAGGCCATTTCAGAAACTCGAAAATAATTTCCAGCATTTTCTCTTAGCCGATTTACTCAACAATTTTTTTGTTTCAAATTTCTAGGTACATCCATTTCCCTAATACCGTACCTTGTTACCCTTGTTGGGACACCCAAAATAGTCAGATATACAAATGCCTACGTCAAAAGGAATACACATCACGCATGACAAAATTTCATCTCTGTCATCATTACTAACAACTGAGCATGTTCTGATCTTGCATACATCTTTTATGTATCTATGAAGTACAGGAATATTGTTCTAAAGTCTGGCTATGATTGTTTAACATGTTGCACTGTGTATTGAGAGTAATAATAGATCATTTCTAATCAGGAGGACCTTATTTACATAATATGTAGTCTAATACTGCTATATTACGTTAAATAGCATATAACAAAAAGGTGAACAAATTTACATATAGGGGACCGTCGACTAAAACGGGATAGTCGGATAAAACAGGATACTGCATTCAATTTGCATAGGTACCTCTGGCACCATATGTCCCTGATTATGCAATCCGAATAGTATCAGCAATGTTCTACACTTGTCGCCTGCAACTGGTTCGTTAGTTTGCTTAGATGAGCAACTACTATTACATGTTTAGAAAAGTGCGATTATACTAATTTGTTCGTATCATTTTAAACTGATGCTTTTTCATTTATTTGCGAATGTAGCTAAATGGTGAGTTGTTTTAACACTTTTGTATTGTTGTGTTTTATGTTTTGTGTAGGAGAGAGTTGGCCATACCGGAATACTTAACAAAACATTTATTATATCTTTTTTAATAATTGAACAAATAATAACAAATGTTTGTACACGACAACATCGGCTTCATAGTATTAATTTAATGTAGTTTAATTTTCATAAAATAATCAAAATTAAAAAAGAACTGCATTTTTCTAAAATGATGTCAAGTATCCCAGGATAGTATAATTTAATGATTAAGAGACTAAGAATTAACATTAATTAACGAAACGTTTATAATAGAGTAAAACAAAACTGGCAGGAGAATTCCTCACAATCATCACTCTCGATGCCTGCACATGCTTCATGGGCCCAACTATTACAATGCTAGCATCTTATCCATCCTTCTTCTGATTTTGAGTTTGAATACGGTTCATTACAATATATGCCGTTTACGTCTTCGACTTCTTCTTCAGAGCTATCAACTGACTTCTTAGATTGCTTCTCTTTTTGCTCGACCTTTCGTTTGTTAATTCTTTTGCTTTTTTCTCGCCTTATCGACGTTCATATTTAGTATCGGCCTTTTTTAGCCCATGGCTATCCCAAGTGCCTCCTTGAGCTCTGTCTTATAAGGTGTTGATGTGAGTATCGCTGTTTTCTCCCTCCGTTTGTCATTAGGATTGCACTTCCCTTTGCCACGAGGAATTGGAATAATAGCTTGGGGAAAGCTGAAAATGTTTCTTGTACATGTTGTGAGGAAGACGGAGTTGTATTTTTATAAAACTGTTCAGTAAAAATTGAAGTAGAAAAACTTTGTAACGCGTGTAGTTGCAGTGGCTCCGTAAGCTGTATTACTTGTCTGGCTATCACTGCAACTCTCGCGGTGTAGTTTGGTGTGTGTAAGTTGTGTTCAAATGGCTTTGTGACAGCATCATATCGCCTTTTATGATGCCGCGCTGTTAATCACTTTGCTCCCAACAGCGAATGGCAAGTCGATCCGGAATTAAACTCTCTGAAAAAATGTCACCGTCCCTCCAGAGAATCGAACCCCGGCACCTATCGTCCTCTCACGACGATAGTCAGCCGCCTAACCACTGCGGCCATGACCTGTAATAACAATAATAATATTTTATTGTCAGAAGTTGGCAAATAACATAGACATTGTCAATATAACTATAAATATATATCTAAACATAAAACAAAGATAATAAAACCAGTGAATATGAATTAGACAAAATACATACAAACATTAGAGATATCAAAAGCGAAGCGCACTATATCACGTACTCGTTAGCAGAGTAAAAACTGTTCTCATGTACAAAACATTTTAAAAGCTGTTTAAACTTGCCAAATGAAGTAGCCAATTTAATTTCCGATGGCAATAGATTAAAATAGGTTACACATTTGTAGTACACACTTCGCTCGTATAAGGCTGTTTTGTCGAAGGGAATGCGTAACTTATCGCGTCCACCTGTATTACTATATGTATATGTCTCCATTCTTAGAAAAATGCTCCTCGTTACGTTTGCAAAATATAAATCATTCATATAAGTAGAGAGACCATAGGGGTAGAATATTTAAATTTTTAAATATTGGTCGACATGAGTCTTCAGACGACGCCCCACAGTGGTCAATAGATCCATTTTATCGTACAATAAATCGTTTTAAAATAGTTAATGCCTTAGTCGTAATATTTATGATGCAAAAGTTTTTTATTCCTACTTGACAAGTATTATAACAATTCCCATGTATAAAATATTGATAATCAGTGGCGTACATCGAATTTCTTCAGAAGTAAAGTGTGAAAAATATGAGTCCTGAATAGTTAATGTTGCTTATAATATTCATTAAAAGTGGTTCTATTTATATTTACTTAAACAACATGTAAATGGAAACCTGTTTTTATTATAAAAAATAAAAAAAATCAAATTAAAAATTTTCCAATCCTATAATATTATGCAGGACAGAAAAAATGTACTTAATTAGAATTATGATTTCCTATTTTTTAATAAAGACAAAATATTTTGAGATAATGTTGACAATTTCCTCTGTGGAAAACATCTTAATGTACTAACAATGGGGTCCGATGAAATCAATAGAGCATGAATTAAATCTTCGTTTGTGGTCAATCTGAATATTTTTCGTGTATTATGTTTACGAAACGTTCTGTATTCTTTGTGCCTTGCCTCAAGCGCCTCTTCACTTAATTGGCTGATTGGACATAAAATTGATTCCATAACGTCTGCACTATGAATCAAAATTTTATGAACCGAAGCGGGCATGGGATACCAAGGATATAAAGATACATACATTTTAGCAGTTTCTAATGCATAGTTTTTGAATGCCTCAATATTTATTTCATAACCACAACATATTGTATCTAAACGGGTCGATGGCCGCAGTGGTTAGGCGGCTGACTATTGTTGTGAGAGGACGATAGGCGCCGGGGTTCAATTCTCTGGAGGGACGGTGACATTTTTTCAGAGAGTTTAATCGCGGATCGACTTGCCATTCGCTGTTGGGAGCAAAGTGATTAACAGCGCGGCATCATAAAAGGCGATATGATGCTGTCACAAAGCCAATTGAACACAACATACACACACAAAAACTACACCGCGAGAGTTGCAGTGATAGCCAGACAAGCGATACCGTTTACGGAGTCACTGCAACTAAGCACCCACCACACATTAAAAAAAAAAAAAAAAAAAAAAAAATATTACCGAAAAACGACGGATAAGTGTTTCATCGACCCCAGTTATTTCTGCTGCTTTAGTAGGATTGGCCAAAAAGCGTCTTGATGTATTTCCATTATTTGTTGTGCCTTTGCCTTGCTTCACAGTATCTACCAATAGACCCATTTCCGACTTAAATCTCTTAATTATATTCTTTTTGCGTTCATCAATAGATGCCTTTGCTACCCTCCATTGTTTGTTTATTAATCTATAGGAAATATGAAGTATACACTCTAGAAAACGAATTCTAGCATGTAAGGGAGAAAGGCCAAAAGCAAAGTATTCTGTTTTACATCGAAGTGCCAGAACTTGTTCCAAATTGTTCATCATTTTTGGAGAAGCGTCACAAATGTAGCAAACTTGTGAACATCGATTGTGTGCTAAAACATTACACACTTTACCATCCACCATGGTTTTATGTAGAATGTGTTTTACTTTAATAATAACTTCATTGTTAATTACTGCAGTAGTTGGCTGTAGTCTGTTAATTTGACTTTCAATCATATCCATTTCTTCGACCAGTTTTTCCGCACTTTCTTTGCAAAATGTGAATTGTATAGGTCTACAAAAACGAGTTGAACTAGGTCTGCGATTTTTCCATACTATTTGTCTGACAGTGGATGTATTATATTGTAGCTCAAGTGGTACTACAGAGGACTGAAGTATGTCTGAGTCTGTATTCAATGGATTGACAAATTTTTGGTTGTAGAGAGAATGGCCGGAACTTCCATCGGTTCCCCATTTATATATCATATTGAACGTACCATTATTTTCTGACTTTTTTAACACTTCTGATTGACTGTAGTTTCGGCAACATAAATTTTCTCCTTTGGCGGGTAACATTTTTCTTTGGCTTCTATAATGCGAAAATATGGAGGATATAGCTTCATTCCTTTTCGTAGTGCACTTCGTCGAAGTGTTATATACTGCGCTTTAGTTAATTTACAGTAGGTGTATATTTTTCGCATGCCGATTGTTCACGCGTTCCACTAGATATAAAAGTATTTTTGATTGCTTTTAAAGATCTTGGTGATTTTGTTATCACATTTTTTATAACAGCAGCAATATTACGTTTTCCTGTAGATATGTATGCTGCTTGCGTTGCACAGGCAAGCTCCTCCGGTGAGTGTTTTTCTAATATCGACTGAACTCGTCGACGTTTAGCTCTCGATGTGGACTCTAAAAATGATTTAAGCGGGCGACCAGTCTTCAGCTTGTGGGATGAAGTGTACTGCGAGCATTCTATATATTTGGACATGTCAAACTGTTGTTCTAACCAATTATGTTGTTTTGCTATAAAGTATTCTTCCTTGCTTTTGCAGTTTCTCCAGCGTTTTAACAAATTGGACAAATATATCTTGAGGTCCACAATAAGCACATTATCGTCTTTAAATACTACATATTTTAGATTTCTTCATTTGAGCAGTTAAGTAGTCTTCTAATCGATTTATAACCTTCTTTGACGCACCGTGCCTCAATAAATTTTCTGAACGCAATAGTTTGAACAAATCCATACGCGTTGAAGATGGTGGCAAATCTGTCAAGAACAAATATTTTAGGTAGGAGACGTAGGGAGACAATAGAACGTATGTAATATGTTATATGTAATATGTTAAAAAATATATTAGTCATAAATCCTAAATACATACTTCTGTGATACATCGTGAAACATTTTAATATAATTGTGACATATGACATATGACACATGTCGGGCTCGTGGCCTAGTGGCTTGCACACTTGCCTCGTAGTCCGGCAGTACCGGGTTCGAACCCCGGTGCTTCCTTTCTGAGTTTGGTTTTCTGTAGTTTTCCAAATTCCACGGCAAATGCGGAAAGGTTACATCTTAAGTCGGTCTACAGCCGCAGGCGTAATAATAACTCATGGCCAGCCGATGCCCCCTGTAATTGGCGCAAGCTGTTGGGGGATGCTAATGCATGAATTATTATTATTATTATAAGTATATAGATAATATTTTAAGAGTACATCTAGCCTATTTACTTACTTTTGTTAACGTATTCCATTGCAAAAATATTCTACTTTACATAGTACAATAGCTTTTGCATAAAATAAGGCTATATACGTCAAGCGTTGACAATTTTTGACGTTCAATTCAACAGTCTCCTTATGCACAGTCTCCTTATGCAAGACTTACTTTGATGCTTGAAAGCGCTGTTATCGCCTAGGTAACAGGTCTCAATTTGAGTAGTTTGGAACCACTAGAGTATTGTTGTTTTAAAATTGCACGTCATAAGTTACAATGTTAAAGTTCACTTTTAAACATTTTGGTTAGCTATCAATGAATTATTAACCACTGTGCGCCCCCACCATACTTCTGAAAATTATTTGTTGAAGAACAAATAGTTTGCCTGTACAACATGCCGAGCCCCAAAAAATGATAGCATATCGCAATCGGGATTCAACGTTGGAGAAATGAAACATACGCATAGTTGTTATATCGACAACCGTTTTCAGATTATGTATGCCGTAATACGCCGAGCATAGAGCAATGCTGTTCAAATTTGGAGTTGTGGTCTACAATTAATCCCAAAAACTTGTTGTAGTCCTTTGCGGCAATTGATTTTCCATTGCACTTAATGTATGGACTGCTATCTACCATTGCTCCAGCTAATATACATATGTATTTTCTGACCTTTATGTACTTATCTACTACCTATCTACTACTATTGACCTCTAAGTGGAAATAAATCAGGAATTAAAAGATTACTACAGCTCGAAAATAAATTAGACCGGTTTTGTTCTTATTAAGAATGAGTTTGTTACTGTCACACCAAGCATCCAAGGCAGACACAATACAACCAGCCCGTTCCGAGACCTGATCCGCGGTAGAGCCAGAAATTACGCAGCTGGTGTCATTCGCATACTGCAACAACAGACAGGAATGCAATGATATATGATGATGCAAGTCATTGTCATAAATATAGTATAGCGTAGGAGCCAGAATTGAACCTTGTGGCACACCACAGCTAATGTTGACCGTTGCAGAGTAATATTGTTTCTTAACGCGCCCTGCACGACCCCAAACTACAATACGTGACCTTCGATTTGTCAAATATGATTTAAATAAGTTATAGGGAATGCCGCGTATTCCGTAAGCCCACATCTTTGCTAATAGGATTTCATAATCGATGGTATCAAAAGCTCTCGAGAGATCGAAAAATAATTGAAGTACGGTATTTCCCGTGTCAATTTTATTGTAGACTTCAGTTAGGCTATCATAAATAGCGTCGGATGTCGATTTACCGCGAATAAACTCAAACTGCGTATTTGTAATTATATTTATGCTCAGAAGATAGTTAGAGAGTCGCGTATTTATAACTTTTTCAAAAATCTTCGTGATTACGCAAGGAATACCAATGGGTCTGTAATTTGTTACTTCAAGTTTACTGCCTTTTTATGAACTGGGATCACTTTGCTGACTTTTAAGCTATCTGGAAAATTACCTGTTGATGGGCATGCATTTATAACATTTGCTAAAGGTGATGCTAGATATGGAGCGATATACTGAAATATAAAACAATAAGGCATATTATCAACACCAGCAGAGTATTTGTTAGAGACCTCCTGCAATAAACGCACAACCTCAGAGCGATCTATAAGAACAAGATAGAGGCTACCATCCGTGTCGAATGGAATACATGCTGCAACTTTCGGGACAAGTTTGTTAAATTTATAAAACGACTCGGCGAACATCCTACAAACTTTCTGCGGATTTGATATATCATTACCGGTTGTATCACGTAGAGTTATTGTTTCTGCCTGGTTATGGGAGGGGCTTTGTTATTTTTTAAATAACATTCCATGCTGTTTTACTTTTATTTTTCGAATTTGCTATTTTGGTTTCGTAGAATGTTCTTTTCTGCCCGATGTGCCAGGTCGGGAATATACCTTTCTATCACACGCTGTGTGGACGTTTTACACTTTATCGATGGAAAAGGAAAATTAGAATGATGCAGAAGAACACTCTAAAATACAGCGAAGCTATCCACATCAGAAGCAACTAGCTGAGACCAGTCCTCAGAGGCAAGCCGTGATTGAAATTGTGCAATGGAGTCCTTAGAAAATCTACGTTTATATTCCATAATCGGCGCAATCGGTCTCGATGGCAATTCAATTACCAATAACTGAAACCAATGGTCAGAAAAAAACAAATCTCCTGTGGAACATACATATTTAGAGATTTTATCATCAACAAAGATATTGTCTAACAGTGTAGATGACACAGACGTTACTCTGGTAGAGTCAGTTACACAGGGAGAAAGGTTAAAGCATTCAAAAACACTGAGCACTTTCTGAGCGGAATTTGTGTTAGTTAGAAAATTCACATTAAAATCCCTGCAGACAATCGCGGTGTGATTTGCATTTGTTATTTCATCAAGCAAATCAAACAACCTATCACAAAAACATTCAGGTCCGCAGAGGGCGATCTGTACAAGCAAACAATCATAAATCTACTATTACCTACGGTCATCTCAGCACAAGCGTACTCAAAATTCCGCTCAACCGTGCCTACTGAACAATGAAAAGCGTCTGCATCTATATCATTTCGTACTAGAACCGGTAACTAAAACGCCGCTTTTTCTATTAATAATAATAACGGGTCGATGGCCGCAGCGGTTAGCCGGCTGACTATCGTTGTGAGAGGACGGTAGGTGCCGGGGTTCAATTCTCTGGAGGGACGGTGACATTTTTTCAGAGAGTTTAATCCCGGATCGACTTGCCATTCGCTGTTGGGAGCAAAGTGATTAACTGCGCGGCATCATAAAAGGCGATATGATGCTGTCACAAAGCCATTTGAACACAACTTACACACACCAAACTACACCGCGAGAGTTGCAGTGATAGCCAGACAAGTTATACAGCTTACGGAGTCACTGCAACTAAGCACCCACAACACATAAAAAATAATAGTTATAATACATGTCTTAGCATGCCCCAACAGCTTTCGCCAATTTCAGGGAGCATCGGCCGGCCTGAGTTATTATTACGCCTGCGCCCGTAGAGCGACTTAAGATGTTTGTCTCTCAGCATTTGCCAGGGAGTGAGGAAAACTACGAAAACCTCACTCTGAGAGCAGTCTCTGGGATTCGAACCCCGGAGCCCGTAACTGATAGCCAAGCGTGCAAGCCACTCGACTATCAGCCACTAAATTATTAAACTTATTAGACAATCCATTACGTTGAGCAACCTCAAATTCCAAACTTCGAAGGCCATCTAGTGTAAATCCAAGAAAATCGACTCAATGACCAAAATATGTTGCACTAATTCATCTTCCTATGCCGATGCCGGTGTAAAAACTGGTTTATACATATCTCCCTAATCCTTTTTCGCCCGAATTTTCTGAAGAAACTTTACCATTTTTCACTTTCTTCACTCTGTCTTCTAAAGTTATGCAAGGAATTTGACATTCTTTGGAGACTTTTAAATATCTCATACTTTTTATAGGACTTTGTTTACTGCCTCTCTCATACTGTCTTCCGACCAACCCTGTCTGTTACTTATTATTTTATATTTGCCCATTTCGAAAAATACTGTGAGAAATATAGGTAGGTACATTTTACTTAAAATACAATCAAGTAGTAGACAAATCTAGTTGGACAAAACGGGGTAGTATCCCGTTTTAACCACTAATAACTATCCCGTTTTACCCAACTGGCGTTTTTTAAATAAACAATAAAATATTAACAACTTAAATCAAATAAATATGTAGAAATATGCTACTTAAATATGCTTCAGATCTCTGCCTATAATGTATGTATGTAGTATAAGATTAATTAGCCAAATTATTTATTTCTTTTAGTTAATTCTATTTGCTAAAATATACATAACATGATTCTTCAATAGTTCGAAAATAGAACAAACTAATTGCAAAATATTTTAAACTTGGCACAAATCGGCACTAAAGGATAGCATACTCACATTTTCAAAATTCAAGCGTGGCGGCCATCGCGAACTTGCATAAAATACGCATTTGGCAGCACAAATCATCACAAACTGAACGAAAAACCGAACCAAAAAAAATGGCAAGACATAGGGGAATACCATATATGTATAAATAGTATAATAAAACAATACCTTCGAGAAATTTTATATTTATTATTATAGGTTAACTACAATATAGGTGTAATTCATCATTTGCCTAAACTATTGTGTCACTCTTAACACATAAATCGTATTAACTTATGCTTTGTAATCCACTCTTCTTTAATATAGATTTGTCTTTCCTTTTTTGCAGAAGCGTACAATGCATGTTGAGAATGTTATCCATATCTAAAACGAAGAAACAAAAAAGGAATAACTTGGTTGCGTTACTATTATTCATATTAAAATTAAATGATGTTGACATTTCAGGCGAGATTGCAAATGGTATGATATTATTTTTATTGCAATATAATTATATTCAATAAAATATTTTCACGTTAAAGATTTAGCAACATTATGCGCCGGATTCGAACTACCGTGTGACGGAACCTGGGCTTCCAACATCATATTTTCTCAGGACACCTATGATTTCAGTTTTAAGAAACTCTTGCTTCTCGCGATCTCATATTTTCCAAGAAATCCCAATATAACGAGAGTAAATTAAAAATTCATTACATATTTTACATTTCAATCGATTCAAACGAAAAATAACTAATTAAAAGATATTTAAGTGAAAAAAATATTCTAAGCAAGAATAAAGAGATAGTTGACTTTTTATTACTAAACGGAGCAAATCATGTACTCAGTGTACTAGTGCGGGTTTGCACCGTTTGGTAATAAAAAATCAACCATCTCGTTATTCTGGTATTCTGGTAATATTGCTATGTCTACTTATAAGCATGCGTAGATATTGCACAGATAAAATACAGAGTTCCCTAACGATATTTCGTTAGAAAATATTTACTGTCAATTCGATTTTGCTTATTTTGCATTTTGTCACAAATATGGGTCACGCGTACCACATGCAATAAGCTTGTTCGTTTGCGTTGCTGAAAGTGCTCAATATGACTGTTGTCAATTTATTTGCTCACCTTATCCGCTCAAACTGATATATTGCTGTTTCGCTCACTTGCTATTTTGGGCAAAACTTACCAAAGTTAGCAATTCAAACGAACAGGCCTAATGTAAGAGAGTTAGAGGGTTTGCGGGTAGCCAGCGTACAGCTGAAGAATAACAACTGTGAATTCCAAATTAGTATGTAGTCCTGTCGTATAAAAATATGCCACAATCGACGAGCTTACTTGACCGTCCAACGGCAAATATAGTGCGTAAATTTGTTCTTGCATTATTACATTAAGTAAACAGGCCAGTTTATATAACAAAAAAAATATTTTACTTCAAAACAGTAAACCCTTCGATGGTCAATGAACTCCGTATTTTTACCTGTGTAGCTACACAATATTTCACCAAACAGGGACAACTCAGGTATTACTGTTATTTTTGTATTGAGGTCTTTAAAAAGCTAATCTAATAAGATATTGAACGTATAGAATTGGTATTTTAATTTTTGAAGCACTACATCTTAATTTCGATTATACTCGGAAATATAGGCGAACACTAATCGCTATACACTAACAAAAAATGTCTACAGTTAAACAGTTACGTTACATATAATACATAACTATAGGTATATTGAATTTACAATTTTCTTCGTGCGGATCTAACCAAAAAAATCTAAATCTAACCAAATAAACATGTTGAAATGTTTAGTATATAGTATAATTGTCAACTAAACACTGTACGTCAGATTTGCGAAGTTTATTTGCTTTATTAACACAAAGAAAATTGTAAACTTATTACATATGTGAGTGGATCTAACTGTGTAACCTGTACATATTTTTTTATTGTGTGCTATAGGCATTTGTTACGGTTCCTCTTAAAACGTATGAAACTATATAGACTAATAGTAAGAGAATCGATTTTACAAACTTAAATTTTGGGATCAGAAACTAAAAAAAATCGACTGTCTAAAGCATGAGAGTCTTTTATCCTGATATTCCATTTGTCGGTCTACAAAAAAGGATCTATAAAAATTAATCAATTTATTCTAGAACACAATAATTATATTTTCGTAAAATTGTGTGGTGTATGAAACTAATTGCAAATTATATAATTTGATACAAACCATTAAGGAAGGCCATATGTGTTCTGTGTAAGTAGTAGTATATTGAAGAACATACAAATACACGAAAGTAAACATCACTATGCTATTATCTACTCTCTTATTTGTCGTCACATTTTTCAACTCATTTTGTACGTTATTTTTCTTTTTATAAAACATCTCACAATCATAATCAGAGTTCCCCTGCTGTTTTGAATGTCCGCAATAAAGTTAACTGATTCAATAAAGACATTTTGCTACGCATACATGTATTCCAGGTTGAAGTACGGATTAATATTGTGGCGATCTGCCTCGAATTTCATAGATGTGTTCAGCGCAGAAAAACGGAAGATGTTGAAACTACCTACCCAAGCTACATGCAAACCCCTATTTAGGAAGATGAATCCGTTGTCAGTTCTATGTTTATATACAGGATGATTGGCGGGAATGGCCTATTAAAAGTATTATACAAACGGAACGGAATTTTAAAACAAAATTTTGCAGTTGGATTTGGTTGAATATGAACTATCAGGTGAAATATTTTTGAATAAATATCACTTCTGGTTTACCGGAAGTGGGCATCAACTTAGATATTTTCAAATAGCATGCTATAAAATAAATTACAAATTCAGCTTCTATGATAAATTCTACATATACAGTAGGCTCCCGATTATCCGAAACTCCGCAATATCCGAAAACCAAATATAGAATTTTAACTCCGCTTTATCTGAAATACCGGTCAAAGATGTTCCCGATTATCTGAAATGATTTGAATTTAAATGAAAAAGACGCGCTTTATACTTCCGAATACATATAAGTACATAATAATACTCGTATACCGTCTGGAAATAATCGTGCGGGCGACGGACAAGCAGTATACGACTGGGCTACATGATCGGGAGAATCAGAACGTTGTGTTCGTATATTATATCGCTACATAGTAAGTGTGGAAATGCGAGCAAAACCACCGAACTTATTCCACTCATGTCGATTAAAGCAACTAACACAGCAACTAATAAGATCGTGTAATTCGGTATTTCCTTCACTAAAGGTAAATGTTAGAAGGCACGAGGTAGAGCAGCAATTCTTAAAATAAAATAATAAAAACAACCTTTTTACTAAATTTGAGTTATATTCCATTTACTATGCAAAGTAAAAACTTGAGAAGTAAAAACAGTATTTTCGTTAAATTTAAAAACATGGTTCATAGGAAATAAAGCAAAAATTTCGAATAAAATTGCTTTCATATACCTACTACGGAAGAAAATAAACTGTGAATTGTGCAGTAACAAATAACCAATTCCATAATTACTATCTTTTTTCGAATGGAAAGACATTCAAGTGAGGCGATCTAGGAATAAGTCAGATTTTATGTAAAGGGAAAGCAACAGTAATATGTAAATAAAAGCACATAAATATAAAAATAGGCCCGAATTATTTACTAATCATGAAATTCGTCCATCGTGATGATTTCTCGGTACGGTATGTGCATGGCTTTGGTTAAAGCGCCGTGTATTGCTGGAAACGAGCGGGCGATGGACATCAAATGCGTTGAAAGGGAATGAAATACGGATTGCGGTGAGAGCGTGCAGGATAGCGCAAAGCTTTCCTATATTTGGCCGATTGCACATATGTACATAGACTGAAACCTCTCCCTCCTTAACATGAAGAACCGTGGAGGGATGCGAGTATGATTAAAAATGTACCGCAGTGGCAATAGCATAAGACATGCACCGTTCATTATGTAGATCAGCTATACACTGTTCGTCCGTCACCCGGACGATTACTTTCAGACGGTATACACGTGCAGCATAACTTTTTATAAATTTGCTTTACTATGACGCGGTCAAAACCCGGAAGCCCTCATAATATGTATATGTAATTAATACAAATATGTATATGTATTATTAAAAATTCTTTCATTAAACTATGTACTACATATACAAATAAAATTAAGGTATCTACTTATTTTGCTATTACTTTGTAATTCTGGAACGCATCCCCTTTAATCGTATAGAAATTGCCATTCCGCATTCGTGGTATCTGTATTCGCGGCATATTAACGGAACGTAGTATCCCCCGAATAAGAAACTTTTACTGCATATATAAATGCAAATTGTAAGGAGAACTGCAATAAAAGAATATGTATCCAAATATACACACGTAAATTATTTCCACCTCCGTATTATCCGAAATTTTAATTATCCGAAATAGGTTCGGTCCCAATCATTTCGTATAATCGAGAGTCTACTGTATTTCATAAATACCTAAATACCATTTCTTCTGAGTTATTCGCAATTAAAGAAAAAAGATATTACGTCACGTAAGCGTAGGAGTAAAAGAGACGAATGAAATTTTGCATACGCACAGCTGATATTGTGTAATTACACAACATTTGAAGTTCTTCTCTGTAACATTATACAGGATGTTTAAAAAAAGTTGCTTATAATAATAATAACTAAACGTATATAAGATGATTAATTAGTTAATAATTCTACGATCATCTTATCTACGTTTAGTTAACGTTGTGACAGCCGTTACTTTCCCTCGAACAATAATAATATTTTATTGTCAGAAGTTGGTAGATAACATAGACATTGTCAATATAACTATATATAAATACAGGGTGTAAGTGGTTTGAGTGCCGTTATTATAACGTACTGTAGACTGAATGAAACTGAAGAGAATACCTTGATAAATTTTTAGTCTGTCACCTACGGTTTCCAAGATATGTACCTAAATACTTACATAGTTACCAGAAGTTGGCAACGCCGCGCTTAAAAAAGTTAAATGTCCGTAGACGCAAGATTTACCGCGATTACAATAGCTTTGTTCGCGGACGGCATTCTGAACGTATTCGAGGATGAAAGACCTGCGCACTACAAATATGATCGTTCGCGGTAACAGAATTTTCTCACCGGTGCAGAATATTCTTTGTTCGCGCAACACACTTTACAAATTCCGAAGTAGTCCGTCACATGTTCTGTAGATCCTGAATCAAGGGCAAGAATTTTATATCCTACGCATGCGCTCTAAATTTTGATGTGAAAATACCGCATGTTCCTTCTTTCTTGGTATGGTTAACAGAGTTAAGTTGGAAACAAATTGGTTAAAATTGTTATTAAAGTAAAAACGTACGATATAAAGGAAATTTTTTTATATATCGAAATACACATGTTATGTATGTACGTAGCTGTGTAGCTTTAAATCAATTCTAATTTAGTAAAAATTTAGATGTCTGAATATTTCACATCAAATGATGATGAAGAACTTCTTCAGATATTAGAGGTTACAAAAACTACCATTTTTTTTTAAGAAATTGTACCACAACTCTCAGATCAACATTATTTTGAACATTTTCCGCAAAATATACATAAACAGTATCCGTTTATAAGTCACCGAGGTTAACTTGGAGTATATCAAAATTTATTTTGTTACAGTGGTGTCAACGTTAACTAATGAATATAACAGAAACTCGTTCGAGTAGTGTTCGCGAATGAGAAAATTCTCTCTCGTGTTCCAAGAGTCGCATGCGCAATACAAAAGTACTGAACATCTTCCAAGTATATCCTATATCTATTCGGGATCTCTTCCGCGAACAAAGCTAATAATTAACAGCATATGGTGATATTCCCGTGTAGTATAGCGATTCATCGTTCACCAACATTTTACACAGTACTAACGTTTCAAAGTATTTTGTCAAATAATTCTTTAAAATATCGTTTGATGTAACCTGGAGCATTTGTATTCATACTAAAACGAAATGAACGACAGAAATCATACGACTTAAGGTACTTTCTATTTAACACTGATCAGCGAACAAAAACCGGTTCTGTTGTGTATGAATCGTGCGAACAAAACCGGTTTTGTTCGCAGATCGGTGCTAAATAGAAAGTATCTTATTAATTGTATGCGGCAGTTTATTCTTTAAAAGTGCAACGTCTGCAATTTTCTTATCGACGCCGCAGCCTTCAGCTGCTGTGAAACACATCTGTTTACCTTAGATTGTAGAACAAACTTCTATTGCAATTTTTTCTTTGTATTTACGTGATGAGCAGAATAAAAACTGTTCTCATATACAAAACATTTTAAAAGCTGTTTAAACTTGCCAAGTGAAGTAGCCAATTTAATTTCCGGTGGCAATAGATTAAAATAGGTTACACATTTGTAATACACACTACGCTAATATAAGGTTGTTTTGTGGAGGGGAATGTGTAACTTATCGCGTCCACGTGTTGTCATACTACTACATATACTGTATTATATAAATATGTCTCCATTCTTACAAAAATGCTCCTCGTTACGTTTGCAAAATATAAGTAATTCATATAAAAAGAGAGGTATTATACGGGTAGAATTTTTAAATTTTTAAATATTGGGCGACATGAGTCTTCAGACGACGACCTCCCTTCCCCTCCATACTTCTGAGAATTATTTTCTGAAGAACAAATAGTTTGCCTGTACAACACGCCGAGCCCCAAAAAATGATGGCATATCGCAATCGGGATTCAATGTAGGAGAAATAAAACATACGCATAGTTGTTATATCGACAATCGTTCTCAGATTACGCATACCGTAATACGCCGAAGACAGTGTTTTCTCGAGCATAGAGCAATGCTGCTCAAATTTAAAGTTGTGGTCTACAATTAATCCCAAAAATTTGATGTAGTCGTTTGCGGTAATTGGCTTTCCATTGCACTTAATATAGGAACTGCTATCTACCATTGCTCCAGCTCGAAAATAAATTAGATCGGTTTTGTTCTTATTAAGAATGAGTTTGTTACTGCCACACCAAGCATCCAAGGCAGACACAATACAACCAGCCCGTTCCGAGACCTGATCCACGGTAGAGCCAGAAATTACGCAGCTGGTGTCATCGGCATACCGCGACAACAGACAGGAATGCAACGATATATGATGATGCAGGTCATTAATATAAAAATTGTATAGCGTAGGACCCAGAAGAGTAATATTGTTTCTTAACGCCCAAACTACAACACGTGAGCTTCGATTTGTCAAATATGATTTAAATAAGTTATAGGGAATGCCGCGTATTCCGTAAGCCCACATCTTTGCTAATAGGATTTCATAATCGATGGTATCAAAGGCTCTCGAGAGATCGAAGAATAATTGAAGTATGGTATTGCCCGTGTCAATTTTATTGTAGACTTCAGTTAGGCTGTCATAAATAGTGTCGGCTGTCGATTTACTGCGAATAAACCCGAACTGCCTATTTGTAATTATATTCACGCTCAGAAGATAGAAAGTCGCGTATTTATGACTTTTGCAAAAATCTTCGTAATTACGCAAGGAATAGCAATGGGTCTGTAATTTGTGACTTCAAGTTTACTGCTCTTTTTATGAATTGGAATTACCTTGCTGACCGTTAAGCTATCTGGAAAATTACCTGTTGATAGGCATGCATTTATAACGTTTGCTAAAGGCAATGCTAAATATGGAGCGATATACTGAAATATAAAACAAGGCATATCATCAACACTAGCAGAGTATTTGTTAGAAACCTCCTGCAATAAACACTCAACCTCAAAGCGATCCGTGGGAACAAGATAGAGACTACCATCCGTGTCTAATGGAATACATGCTGCAACTTTCGGGACAAGTTTGTTAAATTCTTAAAACGACTCGGCGAACATCCTACAACCTTCCTGTGGATATGATATATCACTACCGGTTGTATCACTTAGAGTTATGTATTCTGCCTGGTTATGGGAGGGGCTTTGTTATTTTTTAAATAACATTCCATGCTGTTTTACTTTTATTTTTCGAATTTGCTATTTTGGTTTCGTAGAATGTTCTTTTAGTCTTGGCCACGAAAGTCTTATAAGCTTCCTTTTGTGTTTTATATGCATTGAAAGTGATTGGATTCTTATTTGCCTTGTAGACGTTATACAAATCCCGAAGATTTTCTGCCCGATGTGCCAGGTCGGGAATATACCTTTCTATCACACGCTGTGTGGACGTTTTACACTTTATCGATGGAAAAGGAAAATTAGAATGATGCAAAAGAACACTCTAAAATACAGCGAAGACATTCACATCAGAAGCAACTAGCTGATACCAGTCCTCAGAGGCAAGCCGTGATTGAAACTGTGCAATGGATTCCTTAGAAAATCTACGTTTATATTCTATAATCGGCATAAACGGTCTCGACGGCAATTCAATTTCCAAGCTTAGGAATACCACAAGATACGCAATCTTATTCCGCTGACTACATATATTTAATTTTATTAACTTGCACGTGACTATAGACGCCCGTGAACCGTCGACTGACTTAGAAAATTCGACACATTTCGAATTTCGTCCGTTTGGTCTATAAACTTAATTCTAGTAAGATTCACGTAGTTTATACAGGGTGTTACAAAAATGTTGGGCTGGCTATACATAGACGGTTTCTACAACTAAAAACTAAGCAAAAAAAGTTTATATAAACATATGTCCTAGAATGGTTTGTTAGAATCAGTTAGAATCACTTGAAGTTTTCAATTTTTTTTTATTTAAAAAGGTTACAGAAAACGGGAGTTTTAAATGTAAATTATATTAAGTAGGCAGTCCGACCTTTTTGTTTTCAGTCGTGACAGTTGATTAAGTCATTTGTGATTAGTACTGTTTTCTAATTAATAGTACAAAATGGCAGATTCTTCTTTCGAAGAGATGTCCGACATGCTTTTAATGTATGGTTTGGCACATTGTAACAAAACAGAAGTAAGAAGACTTTACGCAGACCATTTCTCAAACCGACGTTTACCAAATGAAAAAACTTTCGGAGGTCATTTTGAACATTTGTTATGATTTACATTAAAAATTCCCGTTTCCTGTAACCTTTTTTAAAATAAATAAAATGAAAAACTTCAAGTGGCTGTAACTCAGTAACGAACCAGTTTAGGACATATGTTTATATAAACATTTTTGCTTATTTTTAGTTGTAGAAACCATCTATGTATAGCCAGCCCAACATTTTTGTAACACCCTGCATAATTGGAGTCATAGGTATTAAAACTATAAATAATACTCGTATAATCAACATATGCAACATAATTCTCAAATACATTACGCATTATTGCATATTTATTTGACACACTTAGGTGCAAGCCGATGTTCCTGCTAAGTAATTCATATAAGTACATATCACTACAAGTAATGTTATCGAGCATATTGGTAATATTAAATAAGCTACAATTGAACCTATAACTAAGATTATTATTATCCTATTTTTTCAATAGGGTACGGAAAACATAATTATATTTGTATGCTGTAATGAATTAAATATGTTCGTTAATCTCTCGATCTTTAATGAAATTCCGCGTAGAACTTTATTAGTTACTGAACAGATACAAACAAAATCAGATTTCGTAAATGATCGTGTTAAATTGTAAATGTCTTCTATGACATCCTCAAATAGCGCATTAGGTTTAAATAATGACTATATCGAATATGTTGATCCAAAGACATTGCTAGCAACGTCAAAAGCTCGACGGAATTGACTATCACCAAAGAGAAGAACCTTGGGCAAGCAGGATGATTGATTACCGTATTCTTATTTTGAAAATCATTATCATCATTTTTGGTGTTTGTTCGGACAGCTATCTCTTCATTTGTTTGCGACTGTTGCTCCTGGGTTATTGGCGAACACTGTATTAATTCCTCGTACCTGCAATGTTTCTGTTTGTACTTTCGCATTGAGTAAGTACCTTTTATGATTTAAATTTTTTGAGAGCTTTTTTTATTGTCGACTGCAAGTTGGTAATTATAATTTGCTTTCCATCTAGCTTGGCCGTCAATGTGATAGTAATTTGTCTTCGAGTCTCAATTTATCATCTTTTAATTCGCTCAATTCAAATGCTGCTCGTGCAAGTTTATTACACAAATCTTCAATTACGTTCGTCTCATCGCTATTCTTTACTGTATGATCATAAATCAGAGTAATGTAGCTGTAGTTCTTGGTTCTTTGAGGAATCGTTGTACTTGGTGATTGTTGAATAATTGCTTTATTCGCCCCTGCTTTATTTCCATCCTTGTTTCTAGTTATAGGCGGCATTTTAATCTAGTTATTCTCCTTGATTTAGAGAGGAGTTCATAATGAATTTTACGTTAATATCAGTATCAAATGTAACGTTGTATTGTTTTGGATAGATTTGTATAAGTTCAAACGAGACAAAAACGCTTTTTTATTTCCAACTTTATCTCCAATACACCAAGCAAAAAGACTTGCCAGCATCCCACACGGTAAAATATAGATCTCGCAATACACTATCACAAAAGTTCTACTTACTTTGTGTTTCTTAAAATGAGCAAACTTTGTGTCATCAGATAGCATGAACTGTATACTTTACCATTTGATTAATTACAACAAATGAGGGACACTACATTCGTAACATTGAATTTTAAACTGAGAAGCACGATTCAGCACGTATGTACCTACACACAGGTATATACTTTCTTAGATATTCTGATTCTACAAAATATCTTTTAATCTATATTAGGTGTTCGTGTACCTAAAATGGACAGCGAATAAGTTATAACGGTTTAAGTAGCCTCCGTACCTAAAATGCTCAGATATGTCAATTTACTGAAGCAAGGGTGCTTAGCTTATTTGTTTTACATAGTTACTTGTCACTTATTTTGACGTTTGTCATTTCGTGAATCGTATTTTCGCAAATTCTACCCATTGAATTATGGGAATAAGCGATCCTTTAGGCAAATAACACCAGATGCTATTTGAAGAGCAACAATTATAGGAATACGTCTCAGAATATAAGATACCTCGGTTGCCATATCGAACCATTTAGATAACTTTATTTATGTTATTATTATTGTTGTTCTTATAATTTTTCTACTTTACTTTTTATACTATCTTTGTTATTATTTTAATTTTACCTAATTTGTTATGACTAATTATTTAGACCATTGATGTAAATTTAGTTTATATTGATTATTCAAATACCGTTTGTTGGGAGTATCTAGTCAGTAAATTTTTTACTGATATTGTTCTTCACCATTGTTCTACGAACATATCGGTTGCTAAAACTTTTTATATCTTAAAAATTCTTAGAAATTTTTGCTGATCATTGATTGTAAATGTTAGTATCTTTCACTAACCGTTCGATACGTTTATTTTACTATTTGATTACATTCACTTTGCATAATTGCATAATTTGTGATTACTTGGTTTGGTGTATTCTCAATGCTAATCCATTAGGTATAACAGCATAGACTGAGAAAAATGTATTGTACATTAACGAAATGAATGCTATTACAGGTAAAATAATAATTGTAAAAAAATACTACGCATAATACATACATAATACTCGCATTGTTTACCCTAATTGTTGTACTGGTGCACTGATCGGAGAGAAATAAATTCTCAGTGTACGCGAGAACAACTAACTAAATTGATCAACGTCAAAATAAGTGGCACGTAACTGTGTAAAACAAATAAGCTAAGCACTCTTGCTTCAGTAAATTGACATATCTGAGCATTTTATGTAGGTACGGAGGTTAATTAAATCGTTATAACTTATTCACCTTCCATTTTAGATATAGGAACATCTGATACAGATTAAAAGAGAATATTTTGTAGAATCAGAATACCTAAGAAAATATATAACTTTCCATTAAAAAAAATTACTTTCGAAAATTATTATTTATAAGCAACTAAGTTTTTAAACACCCTGTATAATGTTACAGTGAAGAACTTCAAATGTTGTGTAACTATACAGTATTAGCTGTATGTAAAATTTCATTCGTCTCTTTTACTCTTACGTGACGTAATATCACTATAAAGTAAGATCAGTATCTGTCACTTTTCTTTCTTTCATTGCGAATAACTCAGAAGGAATGGTATTTAGATATAGGGTATGATACATGAAATATGTGTAAAATTTATCATAGAAGCTGAATTTGTAATTTATTTTATAGCATGCTATTTAAAAAATCGACGTTGATACCCACTTCCGGTTAAGCAGAAATGATATTTATTCAAAAATAGTTTCACGTGATTCTTTTTATTCAACTATGTCGAACTGCAAAATTTTGTTTTAAAATTGCGTTCCGTTTGTGTAATACTTATAGGCCATTCTCACCAATCACCCTGTATAAACGAGTTGGTCACTTTTGCCTTTGATAAACGATCGAGGTTCTTAAAGAAGAGCGATGTATACTCAATAATGTCTACTAGGAGTTTTAAACTGTTACGAATGCCAGCTCATAAAACATCTATCGCTGTTTTTTTTTGTTATTGTATTTATCTTCTTTTGCTAAGTATGTTATGTATGTATATTGTCGCGTTTTGATGTATGTTTATGAATGTTTACAGTTTTTACAAAGCGAATATCGCAAAATCTGATCGATAGCGAAATAAATGTTATTATTAAAGACCGCAAGTGTGGTCCGGTAGCAGGTGCGTAACTACATCGGCTTTATCGAAATAAAAATGGGCGTTATTTAGATAAATGAACACGTTGAAGCATTTTCACGAACTTTCGACATTTTAAATGCGTTGCAACCGAATTATAGGTAACGCGTACTTGCAATACATCATCATGCAACAATACCGTACGATGACTGATGTACTGTCGCTGGAACCAGACCAATTCTTACGGTCTTTAGTTATTATTATTAAATAAAATGACAACATATCTAGTCATGCCTTTCAACAAAAATTTGAAAGAACAAAGACATCATTTCGGTATAGAATTATGTTTACAATGTCACGAAATAGAATTTAAAAAATACTTACATTTCAATAAATTGAATTATCTCTATACCAACGCGTACTTTATTAAATGTGAATATGTTCAGTGAAGGAAGTTAATTTTACGGAAACATAAATATTGTGTTTGGCATAAATTGATTTATACATAGTTTCTATTGAAGTCATAAAATGTACAGACAATTAGAGAAACATTTTCTAATCGAACTATCGGATTTGTCTATTTTGTATAAAGTTTAATTTTATATTTCTAAGATGTAAATAGTGTGATATTTTATCGCCCTAGTTCTTAAGTGAACGACAGCTAGTACTTTCCATCTTAAGGATATTAACGCCGGAAATAGAATGTAATTGGAATGATAAGCAACGTTGTAAATTAATGCGGTATGCTCTACTGGCGTTGTGTGAAATATTAGAATGTACTATTGACGACTTCATTAAGTATAATGGGCCAGCTCGGTAAGTTTTACATCATATTTACAATAATTCATACACAAGGTTATTCAAATGTACCTACATATTTTTGAAGCAGTATAAATTTTCAAAAAATGTTCAAAAAAAATTTTTTGGTGGTAAGCAAGCTATTATTAAGACATATTTGTAATCTAGATGTCGCTTGCATTGTTATGAAAATTTTATAAAACTTGTATTTTTTTTTTTAGTAAAACACACAGTATATTTTATTTTCATTACATTTTTGAAATCCCCGTGGGAGATTACGGTATCTTCGCTTATGCAATTATGTATTTATTATGCCCCATTCTTAAGATATTTGCTCTTTTTTGCAGTTTTTGCCAAATGGATAAGCTCGAAAAACAATAATTTTCTTGGGCCAATGTTTATGCAGCATCTTTACTTTTTGCAAGTATATTGATAAAATATGGGCCAAACTTAAGCAAATGTTTTCAAATTATGAGATAAGGCGTGCAAACACTAAATTCAAACTAATAAAATATAAAAGTAAAAAAAATGTTTTTTGAGAAATCGTTTTCTTTATTTAAATGATTTAACTGAAAAATAAACAAAAATACAATCACGTCTTTCATGGAGACTAAGAGAACTCAGTAACTGCGCTACCCACAGTATGCACAGCTTTTGCTTACAATTTGACAAAAATTAATCAAAAATAAGAGAATGAAAAAATTAACAAAGAGAGAAATTATAATATTTTTTTGTATCTTTAAATGATTATTTATCGTCAACCCCAAATCAATTGCTCGTCAAAAAATCCGACATTTTATTTATTTTGGCTAAAAATCAAGTGCTTTAACTTTATAGAATGTACAATTTTCGCACTATTGTCTAACTTAAGGTGAAATAGTTTTTCGGTACCACTAAAAATTCTAGTTAGTTAACCTATAATTGTGACAAAATAGATCTACAGTTCACATTGTACATTGTAGCACTATAAACTTTTCAAGCTTGAAATATGATCGGACGTTACGTGATTACCTGCAAATGACTTAAGAATCTCTCAGTTTTCATACAAGACAAGGAAAACATTTTTCTTTGTTTTTTTTTTTTCGTGGAATCGTTTTAAATAAATAAAATGGGGACTTGCATAAAAAGATTTTTTTTGATTTTAATTTTCATCTATATTAGGTGTTCATATACCTAAAATGGAAGGCGAATAAGTTATAACGATTTAAGTAGCCTCCGTACCTAAAATGCTCAGATATGTCAATTTACTGAAGCAAGGGTGCTTAGCTTATTTGTTTTACATAGTTACTTGTCACTTATTTTGACGTTTGTCATTTCGTGAATCGTATTTTCGCAAATTCTACCCATTGAATTATGGGAATAAGCGATCCTTTAGGCAAATAACACCAGATGCTATTCGAAGAGCAACAATTATAGGAATACGTCTCCGAATATAAGATAACTCAATAGAAACGGTTGCCATATCGAACTATTTAGATAACTTATTTATTTATGTTATTATTATTGTTGTTCTTATAATTTTTCTACTTTACTTTTTATACTATCTTTGTTATTATTTTAGTTTTACCTAATTTGTTATGACTAATTATTTAGACCATTGATGTAAATTTAGTTTATATTGATTATTCAAATACCGTTTGTTGGGAGTATCTAGTCAGTAAATTTTTTACTGATATTGTTCTTCACCATTGTTCTACGAACATATCGGTTGCTAAAACTTTTTATATCTTAAAAATTCTTAGAAATTTTTGCTGATCATTGGTTGTAAATGTTAGTATCTTTCACTAAATAGATGTACAGTTCACATTGTACATTGTAGGACTATAAACTTTTCAAGCTTGAAATATGATCGGACGTTACGTGATTACCTGCAAATAACTTAAGAATCTCTCAGTTTTCATACAAGACAAGGATAAAATTTTTTTTGGTTTTTTTTTCGTGGAATCGTTTTAAATAAATAAAATGGAGGCTTGCATAAAAAAGATTTTTTTGATTTTAATTTTCAAACATGGGATCAACTGTCAAAAATTAGCTACTTCAACATCGGCTCAAGAAAATTGCGTTTCTCCGGGCACATCCATTTACTAAAAATTAGAGCAAAGAAGAAGTATTTTAAAAATAATGCAAGAAACATAATTGCCTATACCTACAAAAAACCAAGTTGAACACAATTTTCATACCGAGTGATATCTAGATTAGAAATGTTTTTATAATAGCTTGCGTAAAACCAACAAACTTTGATTAAAAGTTTTTTTGAAAATTTATAGGGTTGCGAAAATATTTAGGTGAATAACTTTATACTTAATTTAAGTTTATTTATATTTATTTATTATATATTTCCTTCAAAATATTTACATAAAACAATTAAGACTATTTAGGATACTATCAAACAGAGTAAAGATTTACACAAATCAACATAAAACAGTAAGAAAGGATGGTGTAATCAAATAATCAGGTCGTCACTTCATAACAGTGTTTTACTAGCCATTTACTTATACCAAATTTTTTAGCAACATAATTTTATTTAATATATTAATCATATTTCAATGCAGATTCAACTTCACTCGTTTAAATTGAAGCATGTTCTTAGTTTTACAATATCTGAATTTACTAAAATAATAAACATTTATTTAAAAAAAATTGTACCTGAAATTACTCGAGATATTGATAGTGTAATGCTATTGTTATATTTGATTATATTAGGTGGACAAAAACCAGAACAATTATATATAGACTAATATTACCATTATACATAAATTTAGCAAAATTTCAAGCCGAATGCGTCAAAAAGAACACAAATAAATACAGTTTCAACAGCACAAGTCAATACAAAATGATGGCATTGCTAAATTTTGGAAACTTGAAAATATGTCGGTGAATTTATGGACGCAGAATTACATTGTAATGTTTGAAGAATCCGTTTCTATACAATAAAAATTATTCGAAAATTTCATGCACTACATCATACACGCTTTTATTGTTATTAAAACGAAAGAATTTGATGCTGTTGTTTGCATATTCAAAAAAATTAATAGTCTCGGTGCAGGTATAATTCCAATCAATTATTTAAATTTACAACTGTTTCTATCTAGGTATACGGAACATACTTCCAGTTGTTTTGTGACGATATTTTAAATAAAGTTATACTTCCTGTGCTAAATAATATTTCTAGCATGAAGATTTTGTTTATTATATGAGATAGAGACTTTGTTAAATTATAGCGTTTTTAATGGTAAAATGTCATATGCATACAGTTCATAGGCTTTGAAGCAGAATGTTATGCAATTTATTGAGCAACACATTCCACATGAGCTCTTTTGAGTTATTCTTCTTCTATCTAATTCGTTCCATTTCAACTCTATCATCTTGAGGTTGGGGTTTTGGGGCGACAAAGTAATACTTTTTTAAAATATTAGCTTTTTTCTGTTTATTAAGCTCATAAATCGGTATGTTTTGGATCAAAATTCGGACCGATTAGTTGTAAACCAGACAGAATAGTATAAGTTTTCAATATCACATGATCGATTTATTTACACATTACACCTGGAATTCTATGCAACGTATCTATTACCGAGTACACCCAAACGAGAACTGAATCGCTGAGCGAACAGCATGAACTTTGAGTAGTCGTCCACAAAATGTTGACCCATTTTCCTATAGACCAATTTCGATGTCGTGCTCACTGCAGCTTTTTTAAGCAATTACATCTTCAGCAGAGATTTTGCGTAAATTTTCTTCTTGTACCTTATGATTGACAATATTCACAGAAATTGTTGCCGTCCCTGATTAAATTCATTCAATATTTTTGGCACTGTTTTTCTGAAATTTTGTTTACTTATTGATCAAAGTAATCTATCTTCTACTGGTATATTTATTCTGGACGCGATTGAACGTATACGATTTTCTAATTCGCATGTATCTCGTGGAGGCTCTATTGAAGATATCGTGACCTATACTCGCAATCGATTATCAACATTCAAAAGTGCGTTAGTTTTACCATTGGCTGCTAACCCCACTAATTAGGATCATCTAAATTCAAAAGTGCATTTAGAAATTTGTTCTCATAAAATGTCTTATCCGTAATAGCCTGACGGCCGGTTTCATAATATAATTGTAAAACCTCTTTTATTGAAGCGCCTTTAAGTTAAAATTACCTTCAACATCACCTTAAAGTAGTTGAAGAAAGCAGAGACACAATTTTTAGCAAAACAGAATTATTTTTGAAACCACTCAGGAGATAAATATATTAGAGTGCAAAATAACGAATAAGATCAGATTTTGAAAAGGCATGTAATATAATAAACAATTGCTCTGCTGCTCTATTAATTTCCCTAGAATTTCTATACATAGGGTGCATTCCGAAATCTGATGAGAGTACTGACAGTACTGAATTAGCGTTCCGTAATCAGTTTAGTTTTAGTTTTTGCTGAGGAAACTATGCAAAGCGCCATGTCAGTAAAGAGTGACGTCATAAGTTACTGCTGAAACTGCTGCTGATTATGAGGTGAAGTGAAGGCCATATATAAACGGGCTGGCAACTATTTGAAAGAAAACATCCTATTACCTAATTAGATTCTTCACATTTTGATTTTGGTTGAACTGGGTGTGCCATGTGTAATGTGTACGCTCTGTTGACTGTGTATTGTAGTAGAGTTTATATGCTGTCAAGCTCTGATACATCAACCGAACTGGTGAATGGCTGAAATCGTTCCGAAATTGCGTGACGGCATATGCTCAATTACTTTACTGAACTATTACGGAACGATCTCTGCTCTTCGATATCAGTAAAGCAGTAACAGCTATTTCAGCAGATTTCGGAATGCATCCATAAAAATATCATGGTTTGTCAAAGAAGCAATTACCTACCTACTCTTGATATTCGGATTATTAATGAGAAACGGGTCGATGGCCGGAGTGGTTAGGTGGCTGACTATTGTTGTGAGAGGACGATAGGCGCCGGGGTTCAATTCTCTGGAGGGACGGTGACATTTTTTCAGAGAGTTTAATCCCGGATCGACTTGCCATTCGCTGTTGGGAGGAAAGTGATTAACAGCGCAGCATCATAAAAGGCGATATGATGCTGTCACAAAGCCACTTGAACACAACATACACACACAAAAAAACTACACCGCGGGAGTTGCAGTGATAGCCAGACAAGCGATACAGGTTACGGAGTCACTGCAACTAAGCACCCACCACATTAAAAAAAAAACGCGTATCTGCCCGAACCAATCGATTCGGAACTGAACTGCCGATCGTTCAGTTCCGTTTTGCTATACCTGAAATTCAATGAATAACAGCGCATGATTCGAAGCCGATTTGAGCCTGCCAAACTGAAGCTGTGGAGGGCCATTCACTGAATTTTATGTGTAACAAAACGTACCGATCGTTCCATTCCGAATTGATCGCTCCTATTTTAACTTTCTGGCTGAGGTTTTGAATACTCCTATGAAATTATCTATCGTAGAGGCTCTTACGGAAACAATTATAGCCTATTGCAGAAAGTCGCAGAGTTAATAGTAGCTGAAATGTTTGCATAGATCCTCCTCTAAAGGTGTACTATAGCTTTAGTGACCTATTTGTTGGAATTGCAATTAAATGTATTATTTGTTTTAACGACATGACGGTTTAATTTGATAACCGAAATCACTAAGAAAATCTGAGCAAGAGCTCGTCGAACACGAAATATTCATTTTTTGTCAAGGATATATAAATTAACATACTCGTATATTTAATATAAAATTTACCAGCGTTTTGAGATGCACTTTAAATGTACAGATTACTTTTAAAATTAAAGAATTCCTTAATTTTATTATGAAACCAGCTGTTATTAGGTACATATGTTTAAAGTTCATTTAAAATTACTGTGCGATAATAAACATTCTGCACACCGACACTGGTCATATTTGGCGTCCCGTGTTCGGTATTTGTTGCATTAGGTCAATTTTGTTTGTGTTTTTGGTTTTGTTATTAAAAATGTGTATATTTTTGTTCTTTGTATGTTGAAGTTCTGAGTTTGTTTAATAATTCGAGATTTTAAATACCCGTGTTTATAAGTTTAAATACGATTTGCTTCATTTCTCTTATTCTCTATTTCTTTTCTAGCATATCGTTGTGTCGGTTTGACTAGCAAATAACTTCACAACTTTACCATGTATAGTTTTCGCAATAATTATCTTATCATACTTGATATATGTTTAATTTCGCATTATATTATGCAAGAGTTTCTAAGATGCGCACCCAAGAAAGTTGTGTCAAACAGAATACCTATTTTCAAAACGGTGCGTATTAGTATGAAGTACGACAAATAAAATGAGCCAAGATGATGAGCCCAGATGATGAGATTTTTGCAAAGTAAATAAAATAAAAGTTCTATTAAGAAAGCATAACGCCTAATTGAGAATATTTTCGCTGCAACTCGACTCTAACAGACTAATCTGTAAGCAAAAATGAACCTTCTAGTCGAATCAATAGAAGTATTGAAATACAATGAATACAATCGAGACGCTTACACAAACAGATTTACGTCGCATCTGTTATCGTATTAGAGTTTAAAATCTTTACCGAATTTTAGTTTGTAGGATGTTTTATTAATTGTGTTCACGTTTTCCAATTACATATATCTCCATTATATTGTATTATTTGTATGTTTCATATCTGTTACATTTGTAATGGAAAGTATTTATTACTTTTATATACACACATACATACATATGTATATGTATTTAATAACTAGATTAATTGTAAAAGATATACGAAACATGTATCAAAACAAACTATACAGGTGAATTGGAAGGACGAAAAAGAAAAGTTATTATATACTTACTGACAATAATATTGCCGTACCTACTTCAATACGTATAGAGAAAGCGATGAAATGAAATTCCGTCATATTTACATACATACATGCATACATGTATGTATGTAAATATTTAAGTGTACAAACAACATACAATAATTTGAGTAACACAACAGGGTATAATATTTCAAACTATTAATATCGGATGCAAGTGATATGATAAATATTCATACTAAAGT